>JAMKCH010074263.1:0-144631 GCA_023653785.1 Ophioderma brevispina | reverse complement strand
TAATTTTCAAAATGACGTTTTCTCCTTCACATGGCCATCGATCGGATGTATATAAAAAATTGTGCACTTGAGGTACACACTGAATGGAACCAGAAAGTCTTTCCACCATAGTTCATGTTAATATTTGTAATGAAAAAAAAAACCAACACGAATATGTCAATCGTAAAAGTTGCACATTTTTTTTAAATTAACAAAATGTCGTTCAATTTCTTCCCCTGAATATCACTGACCAGTAAAGTACATCATACCACATTGTAGACTGTCCCACAGTCTCGGCTGCTCTGTCTTCGGATTCAGGGCACAGTAGGTTCAATTGACATAAAATCAAACTTATTTATTTGGAATTGCACTTTTACAACAGTCGCACTCACCAACACGATGCATCCAATGTATACACACTGATATACAAAACATATCAAAACTAAAATCCTAAAAAATCACTGGGCCCTCCCTGCACACTTGGATATCGGTCCTTTAATACTGCGCTGGCATTTTTGGACCCCATGCCCGCCCATACGCCCTCATACGATCACGAACCAAATTGTCCACTGATTAACAAAATTCAAAACACCAGAATAACATATCAAAAGTCCAGAAGTAGCGGGGAACATGTATTTCCAGGGAGGCAAGGTTTGTACGGGGGGGGTTTTTTTTTTTTTTTTTTTTTTTTTTCATTTTGGCCATGTCCTAAGGATTAAAAAAAATGTAGTTTGTCCTTTTTGTGGGTTATAGTTTACTAGCTATTGAGTCTTCTTCGCTAAAAAGAAGAAGCTATTGGGTAATAAAGGTTCAAGGTCATCATGGGGTAACATTTTCACAATGCTCCGATTCTTTTCAAAATGGTCCCAAATTCTTCATATAGTCCCAAAGGACCAGGGAATATAATACTTGCACCCATTTTACCCTTTGCTTTTTAAACCATTTTCCCCATTTTCTACATGTTCCCCATTGTTGATTTTTCTAGACTTTTGACACACTCTTATGTGACAATTTTTATGATAACGTAAAAATTGTTTCTGTTGCAAGTTTTAGGTCAAAAAATACTTTTTCTTGCAATATAGGTATTTTGTGGAAAGTTTGGGGTGGTGATGACACCTGAAATCTTCTCATGCATGGGCATGGCAGTAACAATGGATCTGCATGCTAGATAAAAAGAAATCTGCAGTGCTTTGTCCGCTACATACCGGGCGGCTTAATACAAGTTATGTGATTTGTTTGAGATTGGGGGTATGATTAGGGGGAAATAGTGTTTAGGCCCCATGGGGTCTATGGGGGATCAGCACTCTGTCTTCTGTTAGATATCTTTGAGCTGATGAGCATAAAGTAAAATGTATATCTCCTGTTGTAACATTCCCATACGAACAATTTGAAACCAGTTTTAAAACCCCTTGGATCTATGTTTACCCCATGATGACCTTGAACAGTTTTTGGCCTGTCGTGCAAACACACACACACACACACATTTGATAAAATACTGGCAGTAATGTCAGCATCCTTGGTTTAAAAGTAAAGCTTACAAGAACAATACTATTAGTTATTTTTCCCTTTTTTACAAAATGTAAACACCCAAATTGTTTTCATATTTGTTGAAGTGATTTCAGTAAGGATCCATTTCATTATGTCTGAATATTTTTTTCGTGCCATTGTGTCCCTTTAAATAATGATGAAATGGAAGAACACTTTGCACTTTCCTCCTGTACTTAGGTTTGCACGTAGTGACACATCGTGAATTAACTTTCATTTGAAATGAGCAAAACTAAAAAAGGCCACGTTATTATGAACACATCCAATGGTGTAACGATCTTCTCTTGTATTCCTTTGTGCATGTAAAAAAGCAAAGGAAACGGTTGGTTAGTTCAAAACCACGCCCCCACAACTAGAATTACTCATGATTCCGTGTGCAAATGTAAAACACGTAAAAAGTAGCTATAAAAAATAAAGGCAGTCAAGCTTGCCATTTCACCCCAATGAAGTAATATATATCGCGTGATCATTCATTGTTGATACTTTTATTGAGTTTTATATTGTATTTTGTTTCCATATTTTTGGTTCATATCTCTTGCTTCCAACGTATAGAACAAGGCATTATATGTTTAGAATTCTTATCACTCTTGCGAATACAAATTTCTGTCAGATAAATACATGTACTCGTCATCTCTCTCCGAAACTGATCAACTTTTGCTTCTATCCAAACACCTAAAATGATATTTACAAGTGCAGTGTGTTCATATGTGTGTGTTTGCCCCTCCGGAGTATATGCTGGCCGCAAGCGATATATATGTTTAGCGCAACCAACCGCTGGTATACTCCTTATACGGATGTGTTTTTACGCCGAATTTATAGTTGATTTTAACTTATCTTACTCTAAAAAACACTAAGACTGATTAAATCAAAGAAAGTTTAAGGATACCCTCAGAGTTTGTTCCACTCGCGATCTTACTCCTATTGGCAAATTACCATAATATCTTGGTCTTTCCCATTTAATCTTTCTGTTATCCGTTTTTCCCCAACCACCAGAACCACCACGGGACATTCCATTCCAATAAGCAGGGCCAGAAAAAAGAATACACTACCAGTGACATCATTAGTGAAACTATTGATTTTCAGTCAGTGTCATGAATAGATTCACACCAGTCACCTGGAATTTTCTATTACTCTCTGAAAAATCAATAGTTTCACTAATGATGTCATCACCAACCCAAATATTGAATGCTTTCTAGTCCCTCCTTGTAGACTTGACACAAACCACGTCAATTCTATTTGCATTTCCTGGGACCTTTAAAGGCTTACAAATTTCAGGGATTAAACGTTTGTTGGCCCCTAGTAGTCGTGGTCATTGGAAATGCTTTTTTGATTATAAACCTTTTGGTTGTAACTTCATCTGCATGGCATTGTAATGTTAATCCTCCCAATGATAAATTTCAATCTATCGATAATAATTTTACTAAAGAAGTTATTGAGTCATGGTTTAGTGTCGTTTATGCGACCCCAATTTCAAATTTTCTAACTCATATTTTATGGATTAATTCTGATATATTGATAAACCAAAAGACCATGTTCTGGAAAAAGTGGCATTATATATTTGAAAGATATTTTAACGAATGACAGGAAAATTATGCTACACCACTTCAAAGAAAAGGTTATTTTTCATGTTAATTTTGTGGATTATTTTACTCTTGAATATTTGTTTGACTTTAAAAAGAAATGTTCAGCTGGTGGACAGCGTTGTTAATGAAGAGAGAGCCCTCAGAGTGAGCTCTTATCTGAAAGTGTTGGGAATAATAAGCTGATCCATTCTACCTCTATTGTAACTATCTTTAAGGTCCCCAATTCGGAGATTAAATGGACTTTCTTATTTATGATATGGATTTGAATTTGCGTCCCTTTATTGCTTCCCTGTCCACCAAGCTGAGATTCTTTCAGTTTCAGCTCTTGCATATATATCTTACTATCAAGAAATTGCGTCATCAAATTGGTATTACCAATTCAAACTTATGTACCTTTAGCAACAACAATGTTGAAGCTATTCATCACCTGTTTTGGGGAATGTCATGTTGTTGCACAATTCTGGCAGCTTATTCAAACTAATGTGTTAGGTAATAAGATCATTTTCAATACTAAGAATATTTTGTTTGGCAGTTTAGATCCTCAAATGTCTAACATTAATCTTGTAATTCTTTATGCCAAATATATTATCTATAGAATGAGAAATGATATTAAAAGGCCAAACTACCAACACTTTCATTCAGATGTTGAGAGTATAGAGAACGCTAAACACTTGGCATCAAATATCCAAACATGTTTGAGTTTTGAAGTTGTTTGTTGCTTCACGTTGTTTTGATATTAAAGGAATGGATAGTCAGCTTCTATGGTTCTACAGCTGGACTGTCCTTCATCCTGGTTCGTCTTCTGACATCCTGAGGATGTGCCTAAGGAAACGCAGTTGGCTCTGTCTTACAGTGTTGGTGAGGGGCTGGGTGTTTGTCATATCTTGGATTCACGTACATTACTCACACGATCCGCAATACGCTTGATATTTAATATGATCCTGTAACCGGATGGGTGACTTGCCATTTGGTCTAATCCCACTTGGGCTAATGGCAGACCCGCATTCCTACCGAAGTCCGAATTTGTTTAAGTCCGAAGGCAAACTTTGCTATACTTAACCAATTAATGACAGCAAAGGCGGAAGTATACTATCGATTTTAAACAGGCAATTGCTGACTGTGGTGATTATTGTATTTGTAAATGCTATATTTTTTTTTAAATTTAAAAACAATTGAGATTATTAAACAAAATGCCAATATCCAAACTTTTTTTCCAAAACCAATGCTTGTGTTATTTTGCTTTATTTTGGGCCTTTACAAAAGTAATTTTAAACTTTCCCATTGCATTTTAAACTTCTAAACTTTCTAAATGTGTATTTTTTAAATTTTTACTGAAAAATACCCACATTTTTATTGAATTTGTCAATTTCTTCAGTGTATCAAAAAGCCTTATCTATTTGTCTAAAGTAAAATCACTTATTACTAAACTGGCACGTACGTTTTACAAGCACCTAAACAAATCGTCAAGTGATTGCCTAATCAATAGGATAATCTTTTCGGACTTAGGTAAATTCGGACTTCGGTAGGGGTCCCGGCAGACCAATTGAAGTTAGACCAAATGGCTATTAGACCAAATGGGATTAGAACAAACGACAATAAACCACAGGATGTGGCAAATACATTTATCTTGTTCTCCATGTTGACCAACTGTATCCAGGAGGAACATCCATAGAAGCGCACTGTTACGCAGGTGATGGCAATAGCAATAGAGATTGATGTACTTCCTTCTCCAGATCTTTTCCAGTTTTCAGAAAGTAACCCACGCATGTGTCTATCGCCTAGTGAAGTCGCTGATACTAGAGGCTATGATTACCTTGATCCTACTCATCCATACCAACCATATATAAACCTATGTAGTAGGATTACTGAAAAAGTACAACGATTATTGATAATATTTTGACAAATAATGAAAAATGTTTAATTCGGCAATATTAGTCACCGACATAAGTAATCACTTTCCCCGGTCACTTTCCTACTAACTTCATATTTTCGAATAATACATTTACTAAATCAGAAAAGAAGCAATATATTTACAAGAGAATCCACAATGAAGATAATATTGAGAAATTTAGAAACAAACTATCAGAGGTGAATCACCAAGATGTTTTAGATGGAAATGATACCATGACTATGATGTATTTGTTAACAATTTACTAATATACTGCAAACTGAAAATATTATATATAAATTACACAAAGGGTCTGTCATGTGAATCATATAAATCAAAGTTCTCTGTTAGAAGTTAAGAAATGTAGTACCAATAGAAGAAACGTTCCCCAATCACCATGGATAACTAGGGGTATTCTAAAAAAAAACATAAATTAAAAATAATTTTTCAATTTATTTGCTTGTGGAAAACTGTCGAAATCTCTTCTAAGAAGATATGTTTACGCCACTGCAATTAAAACTACATTCTCAATATTTACAGTGGCCACAAACTAACTGTAACAAACTACTGTAAAATATAAAAACGTACCGGAGTCAATTACACGCCTAATTCGAAAATCCAAAGGCGAATATTAACATAACATATTGAATTCTTTACGGAATAATATACGACATTAAACCTGGAAAAAAAATAAGGGATTATTGGTCGCGAGAGAAACAAAACTCGGCAAAATTAATTTAAATTAGACTGAAGAAAAATATCGGATCCTCAAGGTATTTCAACCAAATTTACCAAATTCTTTGTAAATATTGGTTAATCTATCTTGCCAAGCCTTTCCAAAATTCTTAAGAGATTAGTATTCAACAGAAGTGTGCATTACATTGCAAAAAAAAAATAGATTCTAAATCAAAAACATTTCGGACTGCGAATAGATAAAGCATGCAATGCAGTGGAAAGAAATGAAAATACCATTGGAATATTTCTAGATATGTCAAAGGCTTTTGATACAATTGACCACAAGATACTACTTATAAATTAGAACATAATGGTTGGTATTCTGAAAGGGCGACTAATTTTAGACCTGGGTTTAAACCAGGGTTAGTCCTACAAGAGGGGACCTTTTTTTCTTACAACATACTCTTAAAGTGTGCTGTAACGGGCAAGAAAATTCCTCATGGATGGGCTGTTCCAGCCCATCCATGAGGAATTTTCTCACCCGTTACATTTAACTTTCACTGTATTTTGAAAGGAACAAAGGTTCCTTCTTGTAGGACTAACCCTGGTTTAAACCCAGGTCTAAAGTTAGTCTCCCTTTCAGAATACCAGCCTATGAGTTTATGGGAATTGTCCTTGATTCCGGTGTTTTCTTGGATAACAGAAAGCAATACGGGTCATTTATGTCAACGACATAACCTACTTCAGTTCTCGATTTCATCTTGTTCGCAGATGATACTCCCATTTTGTATTCTCATCCAGACTATTTCTCTGAAATAGATTTCGTAAATAATGAGCTTCTCATAATGTGTAAAATTTTGGTTTAAAACTAACCAATTATCCGTAAAATAAAAAAGAAACTAGCTACATTGAAAAAAAACATGGTTCACTTAAAACGTTAACAATACTCAACAGACATGTATCAGTAAATCAGGAAATATTAAAGCTACAAAGGTACCTCTCCTCAAAAATTTAAAATCGTCCTTGATGATGTATCCTTAGAAAAGGTCAAAACAACAAAATTTCTTTTATTTTCTAAGTTACTTTATAGTGCTTCACTGCTTCATTCTGGAACTCCCTGAACTCTAACATAAAATATTAAAAATCAACAAAACACTTTAAAAATCAATTGGAAAAGTAAACTTTTTGATTGCTATGATAAGAATCTAATAGGGGCATGTCTCTTTGTTGTCCGTCTGTCCATGATTCTAAGATTATAATTAATTTAAATTAGACTCTGGCGAAAAATATCGGATCGTCAAGGTATTTCAACCAAATTTATCTATCTTGCCAAGCTTTTCCAAAATTCTTGAGAGATTAGTATTCAACAGAAGTGTGCATTACATTCAAACAAAATCTTTTTGATTGCTATGATAGGAATCTAATAGGGGCATGTCTCTTTGTTGTCCGTCTGTCCATGATTCTAAGATTATAATAGTATTGTACCTAAAAATTACATAAAGACATAATATTTTAGGAATATAATATACTGCTAGTCCTGAATTTTGGAACCTTTGTCAATAGTTCAATTTTCCAAATCAATTAAAAGTAGGGGGTGAGCCACTCTGCTCTGGCCTTATTGGCATTTTCTTTACCAAGGCTTCCATATCACGTCGTCTTATTCAAATGTGATATTTGAAAATAAAGCCTGGTGTGTGTGTACACGTTTGTGTGTGTGTGTGTGTGTGTGTGTGTGTGCATGTATGTTTTTTTTTTAATTTGTTAATTTTCCAGAAATCACATTATTGATTTTTAGATGGTTGTTAAGAATCAAAATGGTTTTGAAAGGCTGAAGAGTAACAAACAAGTGATATTTGAGTTTGACGACTTAGAAAAAAATACGCAGTATAAGCGAATTTCGCTCTTATTCAAAATTTACTGTAGGATCGCCGTGAACTATTAGTAAGGTAGGTCTATCTGTAGTATGCGTAGTGTCTGATGTATGGGTTATGGCTATTGTTGTCAACAAAATTGAAAACAAGTTAAGTTTTCATTTGCCAACCCAGACAGTCATCAAACGTGCAAGGTCATGCTATAATATTATTTGATATTTTTATTAATTCTTTGGATCTCTTTTACCATAATTCACTTGCAAAAACGTGATAGTATGCTAAATATATGAACAATGGAAGAAAGGATTCTCCGCATATCCTCTGTTATTTAGAACATGTAGGGACTGCGCATATATTTATCTGCAGAAGGGAGGGAAAAAAAAAAAAAAAAAAAAAGACTCTGGCGAAAAATATCGGATCGTCAAGGTATTTCAACCAAATTTATCTATCTTGCCAAGCTTTTCCAAAATTCTTGAGAGATTAGTATTCAACAGAAGTGTGCATTACATTCAAACAAAATCTTTTTGATTGCTATGATAGGAATCTAATAGGGGCATGTCTCTTTGTTGTCCGTCTGTCCATGATTCTAAGATTATAATAGTATTGTACCTAAAAATTACATAAAGACATAATCTTTTAGAAATATAATATACTGCTAGTCCTGAATTTTGGAACCTTTGTCAATAGTTCAATTTTCCAAATCAATTAAAAGTAGGGGCGGGGATCTAGTAAATAAATCGGGATAGGACACTCGATCAAGAGAATGGATGCGTACTGCACACTGATCTGCATGAAATCTGTAGCTTATAGTTCGCCAGCCGTGCGTGGCGCTATTACGCTACGTCATCTCCCAGTTTACGTCATGAATACGTTTATGCATAATTAATTATGTAGCTTATCGAAAATGGTGGCGCTATCACCATCTATATCGAAATTGTCTATGGGCATTTGTACACAGTGTCACCCGCCTGGTAGGGGGTGATCCACTCTGCTCTGGCCTTATTGGCATTTTCTTTACCAAGGCTTCCATATCACGTCGTCTTATTCAAATGTGATATTTGAAAATAAAGCCTGATTTGATTTGGTGTGTGTGTACACGTTTGTGTGTGTGTGTGTGTGTGTGTGCATGTATGTTTTTTTTTTTTAATTTGTTAATTTTCCAGAAATCACATTATTGATTTTTAGATGGTTGTTAAGAATCAAAATGGTTTTAGTTAGGCATTTTTATTAGCTGTCGAGTATCAAAGACTTACTAAAATACATACTTCGATATTAGGGATGAAGCCCTCTAACTTGGGATTTTAAGCACGTTTATAAGCAGGGAACTTAAATAAAAAAAGACTTATTTCTATAATTATAAGACTGAATTCACAGATCTAATTCAAAAATAAGGTTTTGTACTGAATAACTATCCTTTAAATCCAAGGAACTTAATAAGAGAACTAATTGAGAGTATTTTCATGTCCAAGGCTGAAGAGTAACAAACAGGTGATATTTGAGTTTGACGACTTAGAAAAAAATACGCAGTATAAGCGAATTTCGCTCTTATTCAAAATTTACTGTAGGATCGCCGTGAACTATTAGTAAGGTAGGTCTATCTGTAGTATGCGTAGTGTCTGATGTAGGGGTTATGGCTATTGTTGTCAACAAAATTGAAAACAAGTTTTCATTTGCCAACCCAGACAGTCATCAAACGTGCAAGGTCATGCTATAATATTATTTGATATTTTTATTAATTCTTTGGATCTCTTTTACCATAATTCACTTGCAAAAACGTGATAGTATGCTAAATATATGAACAATGGAAGAAAGGATTCTCCGCATATCCTCTGTTATTTAGAACATGTAGGGACTGCGCATATATTTATCTGCAGAAGGGAGGGGCATTATTTATATTCCAGTATGCCAAAGATTGTTTCCAACACCTTGACGTGGCAAAATGATTGCCACATCCATTTGGACACAAAATATATTAATTTAACCATCAACATTCAAGATAAACTACTCTATGGTGAACGTAGAAGAAGAGAAAAAGACTAAAAATGTACATGGCCATATACATGCGATGTACAATCATAAATATTGTTTACTTACATTTTCTTGTCATTTTCTGATAATAAACTTACAGCAAAATATGTTCTAAGTTGAATCTTCAATCATGTATTTCAGGTGTGACCAAGCCAATATCATTTCTCATTGGTATTTCTAAAATATTCCTGATATGTATATGACATGTATTTGTAAAGAAAAAAAATCTTCGAGAAAAAACATAATCTTTGTCTCTTTTACTTAAAGGTGCTTTCTTTAGCGAAGAATCCAGCAACGTGTTTGGACACATCATCCAAGATGGCATCAACCGAGTACGAAACAACAGGACTCTCCTACCAGAACCTCACAGTATGACCTATGTGAGTGGCGACACTAGACCTGTCAACGCTGTCTATACAGCTATTGAAGAAAGTATGTATGACTGGATAATTTTGAAATAAACATAAAATCCACATTAAATGTCTGATATTGACCCTATTTTATTTTCGTCATTGAACTCGTCATCTCAAGTAAAGTCAATTCTTGTGATCACCCGTGTGTGTCAGCACTTTCGAATGTGGATTTATTTAAAGAGTCTGTTTGCAAAAAATCCAACCCGACCCAAGATTGTGTGGGACAACCTTTCTCCATAAATGAGTGGAAATGTTAATTTTATTTTGTATTGTACTTTCTTTTCCAGTATGTTCAATGATTAATTCAGACAGGCCATCAGCCCTTATCATACTAGACGATAAATGCCCAGATTGTAGCGATCTCGCAGGCGTAATAAGCCACGGTTCGAATCCTGTCTTCAGTGTGGACGTCGGAGGCTTAGGAAGTGGTTCGAAGGCCTTCAAGATGTACCCTAGCCCTGAAGATTTGAGTGAATTCTTCATCGACATCTTGAATTATTTCAAATGGCGTGCATTCAACCTTCTAGTTGATTCAGGCGATGGTAATTATGACTTGCTGTTTCCAGAGGATGCCCTCGAAAAGGTCCCGTTAAATGTCAACCACAGAACCTAAAGTTAAAAGAATTTAGTTTGTCAAATGGGTCGAAACATGTTTTAGACAGTAGTTGTTATGTTTTCTTATCTCCCCCCCCCCCCCATACGGAGAACAACGCAACAACGTATTTGAAGTTTTATATTAGGTGTAGAGACCTTTCAATTGAATAACAGTTCTGTCAATAAAAACTTTGATAGTGGATTTTGTTCAACAGTATCTACAAAATTTCATCGATATACAACGACCCGAATTTTTCTTGTCTCGGTGAAACTATGCATCAGTCAATCTTCTACAAATTAATTAGTAAATCTTCTACTTGCTTCTACCAATTTGTCCTATAAGACATTTTGACTAAATTTAGTTATAATTTTGACAAACTTTAGTGAAGAGGTCTGATCAGACTATGTTCTCTTCCAGCCTCTGAAGAATTTCATGGAACTTGGTGGGGATGATGAAAGTGTAGAGAAACAATGATTATTTAGGAATTTGAGGTCATAGGTCATCTAAGGCCATTTAGATCCTTTGTAAGAACAGTTAAAATGTTTCCTCTTTGGGAATGGATGATTAATTACCTAAGTTGCGCTGAACCAGATCCCTGAAGAGTGAGACATAGGGTGTTTAATGATGAGATTCAAGGAATGGAAGGCCACTTTAGATCATTGTCCAAAGTACTTCAAATGCGTCATCCATGGAAATTGATGGGAGATAAACCAATGCTGTTCAAAATAGTTTTTGAGCAGCGGGTTGGGTTGTTGGGTGTCCAGTACTGTCCACATGCAGAGATAAGTGTTCAAAGGTCGTCGTCGAGGGACAAGGTAATAATAATAATAATGCATGAAGTGCGTTATCTTCCACAGATAGATGGTGGGCATTTGTTGCACAGAATATTCTAATAGGATGCTCAGATATTGAAGGTCAAAGTCATGTAAGAGCATTCAAGATTATTTTACAAAAATGTCTATGGAATTAGTCTGTGTTGCAGACCTTGTAACTGCATTACTCCTTGGAAAGATAAACTACCGGGTACTATCAGCTAAAGGGACCAACCTCTATTGCTAGGAGTAGTGTTATATTCCAGGAAATTTGATTCAAACCGTACAGTATGTCATTTTTTTACGTTAAACTCCAAGAAGAAATTAGTTTTCTTCTCGATGAACATCAAACGTATGAATATCTGCCTCCCACCATTTCTTACAATTGATATTTCTTTACCACCAATTTTAATACTTCATTGGTTCATACACTATTTCGAAACCTCGTATCTGTTTGAGGAAGATGTTTCTTTTTTACTTCAGCCCAAAGCAGAAGCGCTTCCAAAAAACCAATAGGTGAGTTTTTAAACTTGGGCCCTTCGTAAACTGCAACACATTTGTGATATTTTTTAGAATTGAAATAAGTAACATACATTTGAGGCATGAAGAATTTCTGCACCCGCTACCCAATTCAAATAGCATGGCGCATTAACATTTATCAGGACAGTAGAATTGATATGCGATCATTTTAAAGTCACAGTCATTCATTTTTAATTTGATATGTTCGATTTTGCTCTTAAATGGAAGTGTATAAACCATCGATAAATTATTACCTTTCCTCGTGAAAACAAACATTAACTGGCATTTAAACGCTGACTCAGAGATTTTGGAATATAATTGTTTATGTGTAGTAATAAAAGTAGTTATCTAGAACTAAAGATATAGCCACCTAAAATGCTTAATTCCAAAGTTACAGATGAATCGGATTTTTGTTTTCTAGCAGTAAATATTTATACACAGTATAACAGTGCCATAGGATACAGTGTATAACGAAATTTTCGGATCCGGAATTTTATAACAAAGTTGTAATTTTCTATATGAAGGTCTTCGATTTGAGCTCAGCTATTTCACACAGTGATTAGTATACGGACAACATTATGTATATGCAAAAAACACGATTTGTTTGAAAATTGAGTGCGCCCTCATCGGGAAATCTCTGAGTCAGCCTTTAAAGTGAGTGAGTGAGTGAGCATTAAAATTTAACGACAACTCAACACAATTGTGTCATATCGTGTCATTAAGATAAAAAACATCTAACCTTTTAACAAATTCAAAACCTTTATGAAACATACACCCCAGTAAATTTTAGTCACAACATTTTTTAAAAAGTTAACAATATCAGATCAGCCTCCTTCAGGAAATTTATAACCTTAAGAGGCCTAATATCTTGAAATAATGTTTTCAAATCTGGGACGCTATTCTACGAATAAGCGCATAATCAACGCACTCAAGTAATACATGTTTCACAGAAAGAGCACAATCATAAGGAATACACCGAGGGACTGGCTCGAATTAGGTCTGCTCTTCTCCCCCTGTCTTCTAAGGTCATGAGATGGTTTTAGTCTGTCTTCGTATGGCATATTTTTGATATTTAGGATTTGTGTTACGGTTCTATGCACTCTTGCGACCATTGCACCAGCAAAATGTATGTCCGTTTGATGAGGTCCCCGTGCTTGGATGCAGTAATCCATGTGTAGTTTTATTAGTGGTTTGAAAAGTTGCAAGACCATATAATGGATTCTGGTTTTTTTTAATAGTTTTTGGGGCGTCTCTATATGCTTTTGTTAGAAATTTAAGATATGTTTCTGTATGCGCAAATGGTACCACCCGAGATGAAAATTGCATTTGTATTCTTTTCAGTTATCTATGAGATATCAAGCTCATCCCCTCTCCTCAACACTGAATTACGAGGTTAAGAAAACCGCGCGAAAGCTCATGCAGATAGAATAATGCATTGAGAGCGCCCATGCCCACTCTGTTCAGGAATGTGACCGATATCGATCGTGTGGACTTTGAACTTATGCGGTCGTATTCCTGAACACAGCTGGGTATGGGCCCTTTCACTGCAATACCGCATCTGCATGTTCATGTCCCTTGTTTTCTAATCCTGTATAACAACGCTAACTTCGGATGTCAGAAAAAGAGCCATGCATAAGAATTATACCCTCTGTTTTAACCGTGCACGTTAAAGGGACCAAGCCAACAGAGGATAGGCTACCTATCCTACATAGAGGAGCTACTCGGGATCCAATAATGATCTGCACCCAGATACAGTTTCCAAAATTAGCTTCAGACCGTTGTGTTTGGAAAAAGTAGTCGAAAATTTGCAGTCGCCTCCTGTGCAGCCGAAATTTATTTTTTCAGAAAATGCCATGTTGCTTTAAACCATAAAGGCAGAAACTAGAGCGTTTTCTACAAACTTAATTTAAAACAACTCTTATTTTGCTGAAAATTACAATCTTGCTTTCATTTCATGCGTTAACCTACAATTGATAATATATTATTAATCTGATTTATTCATTCGTTCATTCATTCATTCTGTTGTTAAAAAATAAAAAAAGTAATTACGTAGATCTGGTACTCTTAAGATTGTGGTCGTATTTTTGTTCTTGTTACATTCCTCCTTCATTCGTTTCTTGCTACAGGGTGTCTCAGAAAGAACGTTACCCTCCAGAAACAGCCATTTTTACTTACTTAATCAATTCTTATCCTTGTTTTAGCTTTATATTATGAAAATATGTACTCTTTTTAACATTTGGTGAAAACAAAAAGAAAACGGTGAAAAAATAACCAAACAATGACTATTTCCCTAAAAATGATGCAAACCTACTTTGTCCACGCTAGCATTAGCAGAGGAAACATGGATGCAAATGTCTCCAACATAAACATGTTTAAGACCCTCCTGGCCAATAATACTCTCAAATTGCAAGGTTCCTTGCTGGTTCTAGAGTTTATTGTTCAGTTCTCTACGCACTGCAGCATTATTTACAGCTGATTGTCCTGTTCTTTGATGATCATATCTCTCTACTTGCACCTTTTTAGAGTCTTGCCATGTTCCAGAATTTGTCCTCTGTTCCCTTGATTGCCATCTTACTGGGAACCCTACTTTGAGAGAAACTTTACCCATTCACGATGAACGATGGTCATTTAACCCAAGAGCAGTTCAGTAGAATATGCCATTGTAGGAGTCACGCCCAATGCCATTATTTGAAAGTGCGCTTTAACCAAATTCATATTTGTATTATGATAGGAGACGGGTGAAGGGATTTAGGTCACTTCATTCTGAAGAACAAATTAAGTGTATGTTTCAAGTGCTTTTAAGCATTACATGTGAACAAATTAATTAAATCTGAGGAGTTACGTGTGCTCAAATCCATAAGAATTACAATGTACATGTTTCTCTGCTATTGCAAGCCGTGGACAAAGTAGGTTTGCATCATTTTTAGTGAAATGGTCATTGTTTGGTTATTTTTTCACCGTTTTCTTTCTTGTCTTCACCATATGTTCAAAAGAGTACATATTTTCATAATATAAAGCTAAACCAAGGAAAAGAATTGATTAAGTAAGCAAAAATGGCCGTTTCTGGAGGGTAACGTTCTTTCTGAGACACCCTGTACAACATTTCATAATTACTAACCTAAAATCATTATAATCTTAGAAATTACCAGCTTTTATGACATTTTCCTGTAAAATTGTACAGTTAATTCCAGTATGAATCGAATTTGAATGTCCCTTAGTAGGCCGGTGTAAAAGGAGATATGGTCCGGTAGGTGTCATAGTCCGGGCTCCATAGACGACAACGGAATAAAGCCTGAAACTAATGTTGCGTGAAGAGTCAACTGAATCGATTGCCCTATTGTTCACCATTGTAAACAGACTGTGAGTCGGGGGACTATATCTCCTGCCACACCGATATGGTGGTGCACAAATCGTCGGCTGTATATATATTACGTAGTGACGAATGTCGATTTTTTTAATCACATTTACAAAATTTAGAGAATAAGGTACTACATGTCAAATTCTACAAACTTAACCAAGTTCCAAAGCTCTAATTTACTTAATTAATAATCTTAAAAAATAATCATTGACAGATGATGAGAATAGGGACTTTGGTGTTTTATTTACATTGTAACGGATGCTAAGTTCTCGTAACATAAAGTATTTGAGCAGTTCTTATACGAATTGGTATTATATTTATATTATACTAAATAAAAATAGATGATTAAAACTATTACTTATACAAAGTATGAAATTAATATTGTTATTACAGGAATTCACTAAATATTGACAATTTAAATTCCCGAACTTGATAATGGACTCAACATGCGTCACTATGCAAAACGTGTCAACACGTACGCGAGTCTGAGGTGACGTACGTCCGTCGAGGGGGCGGATGTTCGAAATATCACCGGCTATTGTATTATATACTGACAATTCTAAAGTAAACGAAAATTCAACATCCGTCACTATGTCAAACATCAAATCGTCAAAAATTGTATTTTTCGCCTTCCATACTGCACTAAAAATGATCAGTGTGCTTAGTAATTGTGAGTCAAAATGATTAATCGTAAACACTCAATCCATTGATTTCTAGTATTTCGAAATATGTAAATAATAAAGGCTTAAAATGGTCACAAATACCATTAGTTGTTAAACGCTAACAACCCACAAACATATTAACATACCTATATTACTTACGATAATTGGTAAACAAAAATTCAGTAACAATTACTCATTTACACTAGCGTAATGGATTGTTGAAGTTCTTGATGATTTTAAAAGTAACCAGACTCAACTATTAGTATCTTATTTTCACTTCAAAATTTTGATAGTTCAAAAACCTCTTGTAGTAGTCATTTCCAATTTTGTATGATATTTGTTCATATTATCGAATAAAAAGTTGAAAGGAAAAATAATGTAAAAATGTTCTCTAGATTGCCTGTATGGTAGCGTAGTATTGTGGCTAAGTATTTGGTTTCATAAATAGAGGTCACGGTTCGATTTCTTGTTATGTAATCGTAGGCCCCTATTTACAAAATCTTTACTTGATTAATTAACAGCTAACGTAAAACGTATTAAGATGAAGTAATTCCATTGTAAATCCATTCTTTTTTTTCGTCCTCCCTCTTTTCTTTTCCCTATTTCTCCACATACCTACAACATTAATTTGATTCTTTGTGAACGTACTAAATAGGCGTAATAAAGTAGTGTGATTTTTAATACATGTAGAAAAATTATTATGAGTTGTACCGATACAAATATTTTGAGCTATCTCAATTAAAATACATGATTAGTGATAACTTAAAAGATTACTCACTGAAATTAAATGAAAACCCGTTACACTAATTTTATTAAGTAGATACAGGAAATTATTTTTAAGTGTAATGAATAATTTAATTATTCAATTTTATCAAACGGCATTGCATAAATACAAGATAATATAAATTGTCAAGTGTTAATTTCATTTTCAATTGAATTTAATCATTGCGCCAAGTATATTGATACGTACTGACAATGAAATGTTTGGTACTTTAAATTCGATTTATTCAGAAACTTCTTTTGTATTTCGGTTCAACATCCGTCACTATATGATACACCCGACGAAATTTATTTTGCGCATTTTTTAGGTGGGACGATTTCCATAATTTTGTAACAAAATGTACATCCGAATATACGTGCTAATTGTAGAAATGGGAAAGTGTCGTACAAAGTGGAATTGACAGGTATTTTGACGTAAAATGACTGCGTAAAATCCTAAAAATAGTAATACTCTATCCCGTATTTAACGGTTATGTACTGGTTATTGTGCTAATTTGGAAATTTTCCCTCATATATTTTGGGTTGTAACATGCAAAATGTTCAACACTGAAAATCACACTGAAAAATTGTATGCAAACACCCGGCGTATCCAGACCTGGCTTTTTGAGGGTGACAACATGGGCGGAGGGACCTCTAATAGCCGAAAATAGGCTGTTTTTGCATGTTTTGGCATGAACCCCTGAGGGGAAGGTCGCGCGTGCCGAACACCCCTAATCACAATGAAATCTCACCTAATTGTGTCTCTACGCTGCAAAAACAGTGTTGCAGGTTTCTAAGCACCATTTTGCACCACATTACCACCATAGAGGACTGCCAAATCGTGTACCACGCCTTTTTTTGCAATGGGAATGAATTTGGCCATGAAGACGAGGTTAGAACGAGTTTGGGGTTTATTCCGTATTGAAATGCGTGGTGCACGATTTGGCACTCCACAACTCTCTTACTAAGCGACGAATCTATGCACATGACACGTCGGATCTATATAATTTTGCATGTCAAATTTCTAAACACAGACCAATCTAAATCACCATTTTGCACCACATTTCTTAACACTGTTTTTGTAGTGCAATACTCCTTACAAAACCAACACTAAATCATCCCCAAACGCAAAATCAATGTCACAGTTCAATTTCTCTACGTGATTCGACATTGAAAGATTTTCAGTGTTTCATAGGACATAATTTTCATAGGACATAATTTTATCTCTATTAATCTTTTCCTAGACATATATTGATATGATACCTAAAAAACAAACTAGTTCATAAAAAACTCAATTTGCGGGCATGGATTTATCCGGGGGGGGCACTTATATTCAAGGGT
This sequence comes from Ophioderma brevispina, assembly GCA_023653785.1. NCBI lineage: Eukaryota > Metazoa > Echinodermata > Ophiuroidea > Amphilepidida > Ophiodermatidae > Ophioderma > Ophioderma brevispina. The sequence continues at coordinate 126,603 of JAMKCH010074263.1, read as the reverse complement.
GGATATGATGCGTGAACAAGAAAACGCGTACGGGTGATGTGCACGCGTTCATTGATTAGGGTGTCAAATTGTGATGTACGTGTTTAGGGTATGTAATACTCATATTAAGCAGAGATCAAAACATAATAAAATATCAGAAGTAAAGCAAAGCAAGATAATAAAGGGTATATTAGCGACAAAATGCATTGCTTAATTGTTTAGGTTAGCAAAAACAAAAACAGATAAAAATGCTTTTTAACGGAGCAAAAGCAGTCAAAAATACTAGTTTATGGTATGTTTTTAGTCAGTGAAAATACTTGTTTAGGGTGCATTTTGTAAGTCCGTGTTCACGCATCATATCCACCTTGGAATACAAGTGCCCCCGGGGTTTTATTAATTGAGTTTTCGTCATTGTTGTTCTGCCCGGACTTAATTATGATGAAACTTACAGGTTCCGGAGTTAACTCGCTGAATCGGTTGACTCGGTCGTTACTGAAGTTTGTCTGTTTTGTTTGTCCATTGTTTTTTATTTTATTCATTTATTTTTTTATTGTTTTAATTTTTTTATTATTTATTTGCTTTTTTACATGATCATGCGTTGTAGCTATGTTCTTTGGACTACTTTGTGTTCTGTTTGTTTTAAGAGGACATTTATGAAGCTATGCATGACAATAGAATGAGAAAAGAATCCTTTTAAGCTTGTATGACTGATTTCATTAAACACCTGATGTTAGTACAACATTCACACATCCTTATATTAGCGCACGTTTTTGAAAAATTTAGAAGTTTTTCAAGTTGATGTCGTCGTGGTTGTAACATCTAGCTACATCTGCTTTTTTTTCCAAGCAAACAAAAACTCGTATATTATAAATATTGTTTTTCTTTTTTCGAGGGCCTTGAAAACTGAAAATAATTATTACCCAAAACTTTTTTTCAGCTATTGCGAATTTTGAGGATGTTTTTCAAGAGGCAAAACGTAATGACTGGAACATTACCGTGATAACCATAGACCCGGATGACTTGGAAGGATCACTTACGGAAGTAACAACAGCTAAAAGTAAAAACATCCTGCTGTATTGTGTGGACGAGATGGTGTGTAGAGATGTTTTGGACAAGGTAATGCCTTCTCCTCTCTCCGCCCCTCTCTCAACACTCCTCTCTTTCACTCTTCTCCCTTTCTCTCAATTTCTCTCGAGCTGGTTTGTAGACGTGTATTGGACAAGGTAATGTCATCCGGGGGGGGGGGCACTTGTATTCAAAGGTGGATATGATGCGTGAACATGGACTTACAAAATGCACCCTAAACAAGTATTTCCACGGACTAAAAACATACCCTAGACAAGTATTTTTGTCAGTTTTTGCTACCCTAAACAAATAAGCAATGCATTGTGTCGTTAATCTTGCTTTATTGATCTCTGCTTAATTTGAGTATTACATTCCCTAAACTTGTACATCACAATTTCAGGGAAAGAAAAAACATGCCTTTTTTCAACTTTTAGCTGTTTTTTGACACCCTAATCAATGTACGCGCGTACATCGCCTGTTGGAAAAAATAGACCCTTTTTACGCGTTTTCTTGTTCACGCATCATATCCACCTTTGAATCCACCTTTGATGCCCCCCCCCCCCCGGGCCATCTCCTCTTCTCTCTTCGCCCCTCCATACGGCGGTCCGGTAAGTATTTCCCACGGTGTAGTCTGTGTCACAGACTGCGAAAGATATTATCTAAATCGGTACTGCGCGAGAGATTAACGTTATCAGTCCGTCATAGCGAATGTGTGTAAATGAAACTAAATCTCAAATATCTCGGGACACCCGAAGGGCTTCTATGAGGTTTTTTGCATCAGAGGGTCCGTTACTATGTTTTGTTTTGTATTATGTATCGTAATTGGGTCTGAAACTATAGAACCTAGCGAGAAAATTGAACGTTTTTGTCGGGTACTTCGGTGCTCGCAGATACCGAAAAGTGAACACGCAATCGCTACGGTCGCATTCATTTTTCCCACAATGCATTTCGGTATTATTCCAGTCTTGAGAATTTTCCAACACTGGTTTCAATTTACGCCAACTTTTTTTTTCAATTTTAGAAACAGGATTACCAGACTTACCGGACCGCCGTAGCCCCTCCACTCCGTCTCCACTTTTCTTTCTCACTTCTCTCTTTCTTTCAACTTCTCTCCCTCCTATTTGCCGTTCCCTCTTCTCTGCCCCTTCTCTCTTTCTCGCTTCACTCCCGCATTTCCCGCTTCCCCCTTCGCGCTCCTCTCCCCACTTCCCTTCTTTTTTCTCTTTTCTTTCTTCCTTCTCTTTTCTCCTTTCCTTTCCTCGATTTACTTTCTTTGATATCTAACTTCTGGCCAGTAATTTGGTAAGTTAAACTATTTACACTAAAGTAGGGTTCTTAAAGTGCTTCCGCGAGGCAACACATGACCATGGATTCGCAAAGGCGAAGGAAATGTATGGAGAAAGACAAAATCGTATGGTGTCAAGAAGTTGCAAATTATGAAAGTTGTAAAGCCTTTTAGAAAATGTCTCTCTATACTTAAACAAGCAGTATGCAAATACCAAGTATTATGTTTTATTTTTCAAGCGTTTTCATGCATTTTTACACTCTTATGTGAATACGGATTTTTTTCTGTTCACTGATCGATCAAACCTAACACCTTAATAGCAACGCTTTCGGATCTAACACCTATAGATAATATCTATCGCTCCTCTATCAACCCTAGCTTGATAGCTTAGTTGGCAAGAGCGCCGTACTGGTAATACGGAGGACGGAGGTCACCGGTTCGAATCCGGCCAAGCGCACATGTTTTTTTTTTTCAACACTAATGTGTGCTGGCCATCTCCAGGGAAAGATTAATAAATATGTATAGAAAAGTTTGTATTGGGCAAAAACTCCGGAAAAATGCTCACTGGCTATGCCGCTAAAAAGTTGATGAAGAGCCACATAAACCAAGCACATATCACACATCGAAGCCAGAGCTTGGAGCTCTAATATAAGGAGTGTTGCTAGCAAACTAAGCCAAGGGAGAGGCACTGTGTTAAGTATAATGCCCAGGTTCGCATCATGGAATATGCGACCTCCCTAAAGCCTCTTGATTCCATCCAGAGCAAAGTATTACGAATCATCGGAGTGAATAAATAGCAGGGCAGACTGGAGCTATGAGATACCCAGCAAACATTACAGTAACGGCTCGGTAACGGACCAATAGCGGCTGCCATAATGGGCCAGCAATGGCAAACGGTAATGGGCTGGTTAAGTTTTGCACAGCGGCATTCGATTGGGCCAATATAGGCTTGCCGTTACCGGGCCAGAATCGGCCCAGTAAAGGGCCAATTCATTTGAATCTGCACCGTTATTCGGCCGTTAGTGAGCCATTACCTGGCCGTTAGTAGGCCATTACCTGGCCGTTATTGGGCCAGTGTGAAATTAATGACTCGCACCGGACTCGCACAATTATTTGTGTCATATTCATTTACACCCTAATTTTGGGCGTAATTTTGGTAAAAGGGAGATCGAGTGAGTAGTTGTGACCTCTAGCACATGTTTTGAGCTTTTATTCAAGTTCGCATCTATACATGGAGCTACAAGGCACACTGCCATGCATGCCGGATGCCTGCTCATATGAAAGGCTATATAGCTTACACAAAAAATGTGGTAGGCCTATATAGGCCTAGACTAGCCTAGCCTACATGTACAAATTACTTAGTCTGAGGCATGGTCGCACAAGCCGGTACTGCGTACGCTTAGCGTGCTTAGTTCAAACAATTGTTTATATGGCGACTATAGCCGGGAGCGGGCTGACGTCACATCGCGGTGAAAACAAAGGGGAAGCCCAGGGAATCCCCGAATCGCGGTGAAAACAAACTGCGCAAATTGCTTCTTTAAGTTCACTGCACGTCGTATGACACTATGCCTGCAGCGCGCATCGAATTACGCACGTTGTTGCCATGCCGTTGCCAAGCAGATTTTACTGAACTCCCGGATGTCCGCTCCCGGCTATATAGGCTAGCACATGACGACACAGTTTCACGGGCATGACGGGGGGCCAATTTTCTTTGCACTATCCAAACAACGGATTAAAGAACTTGACATTCTTACTAATTACTATAGGCCTAGGTAAAGTGTTATTACCTTTAGAGTTAACAGCTCTATGCTAACTCGCTGAGATGCTTTTCGCTGAAGTTGCTGAGAAAAGTTGATCCAGCCCGGGATCCAGCAGATCAGTCGTACGCCATCGTAATGTGCAATCTAGTAGCATATACTGAGGAAATCCCGCTTTTTCCAGTGCACCACTAAGAAGCGTTATGCCGTAACTGGCCCGTTACAGGCCCATAAGTGGCTCGGAAGCTCGCGAGCTGCTCGGCGAGAAAACGGCAGCCGCAAGTATACCAGTAACGGATCGATACCGGCGGAGAACCGTCAGCCGTATCCGTTATTGCCGGAAGTAAACCGTTTGAAGCCATTAGGCCTACGTGGGCCATTACCGTAATGTTTGCTGGGTAAACATTCCTTCCCTACACATTATAAACGTCAGGTGGCTGCTACTGCTGCATGCTGTGATCTATAGGATGCATGCCAGCTTATGCCCGCCAGACCTAAAGAAGGTACTTCCTCGTCTGTATGTGATCAGACTACTCCACCAATCTGCCAATGCCAATTCCCATGTACCGGTGTCAAATGTGTCCGTGTGACTGAGTGTCCTACCGCCCATCTATTGTGTTCTCCATTGAGTGCTGTATACATGATTTGTTTCAGCACTGTACCCAAATGGCCTCGTCTACAAGGTCACGGTTTATTCCGTACATGTTGCTATGGTAGCTAGGACACTCCCTCATGGGGGACACTCAGTTTCTTTACACAGGTGTGGCAGGAGATATAGTCCTCCGGGCTCACAGTCCGGGAACAATGGTGAACAATAGGGAAATCGATTCAGTTGACTCTTTACGCAACATTAGTTTCACGCTTTATTCCGTTGTCGTCTATGGAGCCCGGACTATGATACCTGCCGGACTATATCTGCTTTCACACCGGCACTCATCCAACTAGTCCCAAAAATCTACTCCACTGGCACTGGCAGGCCCTTCCACTACATGTTGTCGTAGCAGAGAGAGACCATGCCTTTATTCTTGGCTACTGTAAACCATTGATTGATCCTATTGGTTTACTCTTAAACTCTCCTGTTGCCTAGTATCGCCAGGTGATTGACTTCGAATTGTGGCCCATGTGTGTTGTATGCATTGCTGAAAGTGTTGGGAAGTAATGCGGTAGTGTACAGCATGTATTGGTAAAGATAGTTGACTGAAGACAACCTAACCTTGCTTTTTAGTTAGCTATATATAATGACTGAAATAATCTGTCAAGGATATGAGTGCATAATTTGGGTTATAGTGAAAAAGATAGCGACCTAAAATGGTGCCGAGATATAAACGAGGTCTTTTGATTGGCTATTGTGGTGCAATGTGTATGGTGTCTATCATGTCATTGGTGTATATTAGAACTGCATCCTTGTACACTACATTGTACGCCATTGACAAACATGTGATGCCCACTAGACGTACACTCGCCGGCCAGGATTCCGTGTATTTTTGCCGCATAGACGGATAGTGTACACAAAGCGGCTGTCTGCATCGTCTTCGTAGTTGCACCGGCTCTCAGCGCGCCAATTTTGTTTTTGAGATATTTTGGCATATATTTGCATTTTTATTAAACGCGAGGGAATATGGGGGTTTGACGACGCTCGATTCGAATTTCTTAACGAATTTCCTTAAAAAATGATCAAAACATGCTAAACAAAAGCGGGTTAACTTTAATCCAGGGTTAAACAGGGTTTAACCTACGATCACGGGTTAAATTCATGTTATCCTCTATGGGATATTTGACCCAGGGTTAAAATAAACACTGGGTTAAAGTTAACCCGCTTTTGTGAAACCGGCCCAAGTGTATAGTGCCCTTATTTCGTCCACTATCAAAATGGCGTCGTGGTAACTGCGGGGTAGCTACGTGGTAGCTGCATGTCTACTCCCGTACTGTCTACACGATGTCCACTTTCTCTCCACCTAGTAGGTAACTACAGGGTGGCAATTATAGTACACAGCCTTATGTCAGTTCGTTAAATTTTTGTGTTAAAAGCGAACTTACAGTTGATTTTGTCTCTTTTGGGGACATAAAATGGAAAAAAACATGTTGCCATTTTTTCTGAAGGGGGTAAGTGGGAAATCCAAGATGGCCGCCAAAATCACCTGTAGCTGGGCAAACAATGTATATTAAAATATCACAGGACTATACAAATGTAGTCCAAATGGGAATTTTAATGGGTTGAAATTATTTGCTTTCATACTAAACATTTATGTATTGATTCTAGGTAGTCCAAAAAAGTTATAAAACACAAAATGGGTGCCAAAATGGCTGCCAATATACCAAGGTATTGTACAAAATGCATGTAATGTGAAGCAAATATGTCGAATATCATATGCAATGGTTATAGACGTGTTAATTGTTAAGACTTTGAACGACATATATGTCTTTTCATACATGCATCGTATTTGAAATACATTTTCCATCTCATAATTGTAAATCCAAGATGGCCGCCTTAAAGTATAATAGGCCTTCTTCAACATCATGTGCACATGCATTACTGATAACATTATGTTAAAAAGGGTAAACTGTTAAATTTGCATCCATTTCCCCATCACCTAGTTGTTAATAACAATAGGCATGAAAATTGTTTTACTTTATGGGTACTCATTGTTAGTGATTACAAAGTCTTTGTTTAGATGCTTGAATTCGTCAACAAATCGTGATAAATCAGTTATATTTTTCTAAATGCATTAATGTAGCTCACAACATCAACAGTCCTAACTACTTTGATCAAGTTATTCATTGTAAGCGTATTTTGAGTCTTGAGCCTGGTCAACAAAATATGAAATGACCTTAAATCGAAAACAAATTACGATGAATCATTTATCTAAAATTCAAAGAAACTCCAAGCACTATTTATATTGATATCAAGAATATAGATAACTATTGCCATAACCTGCAATTAGACATTGGTAAATTTATATCAAACCTGCCAGGATTGAAATCAGCTCCTTTCCTTTTGACCACGAATCTCATCTCTTGGTCAATAATTAATATCACCATAGTTGTCCTATGTGACAATGCTCTTAATAAACATGAGTGACTGAATCAATGGTAAATTTGAAATGTGTCAAAACCCACAGCCTCATTAGTTGTCTTCTATTTGTTCAACATATTGCATTACATTGGGACATTCATATTGAAGGCAGCCACAGATTTCAGTGCAGGGTAACTTGTTGACTCGACAGTTGCAATTTCCAGAGCAGCATCCTTCTACAGCCACAATTTTAACTAGGTTGATTATGGCTGTGGGTGGGTTGAGCATTCAAACATCTTAATATGGAGTAACAAACAGACAACTATACAGAAAATGCATGAAATAAACAAGATGTAAGCCAAAAATATGGAATGGTACGAATTAAACAGAAATAACGGGCATCTACTTCTAAATGAACTGGCTAAAAGGTCAGACTGAAGAGCCGGACATTGGGTACAAAAAGACCAAAAAGCTATCAACGTACATTAGTCATCAAGAACAAAGGAAATGCTCACTGGGACTAATAACATTATGTAGATGAGGGGGGAAGACCTGTTGGTCTACCTTTACGGATGTGTAAACCGGGCAGTGGTTAACGGGGAGTCTGTCCAATGCAAGTCCAACCTCCTGGAATAAACTTTTGTATGTCTGGACACCAAGCTGCAATTTCCAAATCAATGCAATCATGCATCAACTTCGCATCGCCCTGCCAATCTGAAGCTGTGTGGCAAGACCAATCTTGGACACTGCCAATTATGGCCATATCGTCATTGTTACAACTTTTCCACATCCTCAAATTGTTTGTAGCTACTCTTTACAAGCAGCAGATACAACTGGCGCCGTCTCCAAAACACTGAAAGCTGGCACCGTATTCCGTAAGTCAAATAAAAAAAAAACCAACCAATCGCACCTGAGAATCCTGAACATCCATCTCTACAGTAAGCCTTTCGCACCAGCATATGTACAACCATCGAAATCCATTCTTAACCGTTCTTAAGACAGAAACCAACCAACATTCTGAGAAGGCCAGTGCTGGATATTCCGTATGGATGAGAACACAAACAAATAGTGTTCCCTCCAGAAATTACTGAGACAGCTAAGAGATCATATATCACCATCTTTTCCTACCAACAAACAAAGACCGTGATCATCATAGAGCACGTCCCTATTGAGTAAACCTAGCTCAATATGCAGTTGCTGAGAAAGAAGTGCAAATACTATACCAAGATCTAGTGGTTGACTGTGAAAGCAAGGATGGTCTACATACTACATAACTTTCCAATAGAAGTAGGAAGCATATGTTTCTGCATATCATTCAACAAATGCCTGGCATCATGGGCATTCCTCAAGGAAAGAGAAAGGCGATAACCGATAACAGCAGCCAATTTGCACTCAGAGCAAGCTATGTTTATCTGGCCTCAGCAGAAGCTCAAAGGCATTCAGACAGATGGAGCTACAGCAACTCCAGCAATAATGCTCTGAGGGAAGTGAAATGGTTTCTTCGCTCACAAAACCAGGTTTACCCGCCAAAGTCTGGGTCCAAATCCAGAGTCCTCAGAACACACTATCTAGACAAAGAGATTACTGCAAAAGGTGAATTTTGCCTATTAATTCCACCTTCACAGAGGGAGATATAATCAGAGTGCTTATCTTAAAAGCTAAAACTAGGCTCCGAAGTACGAGACACACTGTAGTTCTACCAATGGACTATTCCGCCGACGAAAGTGGGCTTCGGTGAGTATCCATCCATACTCATCTGGTGAAGGAAGACCCGGTCGACTAGTTGGTGCATGATGGCCCAATCAGTGCAGTAGTGGGTACGATAATATTGTGAACTAGTGATCCTTCAGTTGGGGGAAACTTTCTTGACCAGCTGGTCCAATGATTATGGATTTCATCATCGTTACAGGACTTGAATATCTTAAAACAACCTTCCTTGGTCCTGCCAGCAAATTTCCACTCATATCTGAGCCGGTAAAGGTATGGAAACCAAGAAGTGCTGAAGCGCGCTTGGCTCCTTGCTTCTCATATATGGGTTCTATTCCTCTTCTTCTTTCCCTTTCCAGTGAAGAAAAAATGTATTCTTAGGTAGGCTTTGGATACAAAGATATCATCAGCAAGAACATGTCAGTATCTGGTGAGTGTACAACTATCTCTGCATCGCCTTGAATTGAACATGCATGAAGTAGTAGCAAGGTATCTGCCTCTTCTTGTTCGTGGTTCCTCAATTCATCTGGTTCCTCAATTCATCGCAATTCATCATTGCTCGTATTTCTAGGTTCTTTCTTGTTTGCAGGCTACTTGGCATTTGGGGCTTGTCTCTTTTTCTTGCTACACTATTGGTTTATCTTACTGCATAATAGTTCTTGATAGCTTGCTTGCTTCCTATTTCTGTTCTATTTGGTCTTATTTCTAAGTTCTTTCTAGTTGGGATTTGCTTGGCTATGCAGTTGCTTTATTTGGTTAGTTATTGTTCTTGTATGGCTTGCTTCTAGTTCTTTGCTCCTAATTGCTCATATTTCTAAGTTCTTTCTTGTTTGTGGTTGCTTGACTTTTGGGCTTGGCTCTTTAGCTTGCTACACTATTGGTAATTGCTGCACAATTGTTCTTGTTAGCTTACTTGCTTCCTATTTCTGTTCTAGTTGGCCTAATTTTTAAGTTCTTTCTAGTTGGGTATTTACTTGGCTCTTGGGGTTCTCGCCATATTTTGTGCCATTATTGCTTTATCTTTCTGCTCAGTTGCTTGCTTTGTCTTACTTGGCCTTAAACACACATAAGAGGAAAGAAATGGAAGATTTTTTTTAGTAATTTTCATAATTCAGAATTGTTGAATGTCAATGGTTTCATGTCAGCCTTGTTTTATGGTATATTCTAACTTAATTTGCCATGTTTACCAAGTGGCAGAGAAACCCAACATTTCAACCTAAATATTTTAACTATATGATGGTGATGGTGGTCATTTTGAACAGAGAAATAGCTGAAAAAGCATAGAATGTATCATTCCAGTTGCTTTATGATGTATTCTAGCTCCGTGTGGTTGGTTTAATAGCAATTTGTGAAATAGGGCATTTTAACCCAATTATTAAAAATTATGAAGGTAATAGTGGCCATTTTGAACTAAATGGCAGCCATTTTGAACAGAAATAGCTGAAAAACAGAATATATCATTCTAGTTGTTTTATGATATATTTTATGAAATAGGGTATTTTAACCCAATTATTAGACATTGTAAAGGTAATGGCAGGCATTTTGTGCTAAATGGTAGCCAAGGTGAAATAGGTGGGAAAACAAACCATAGAATATATTCCAGTTGTCCTAAAACTGGGGCATATTTATTTCTTATGATCATTAACAATGGTAGTTGTGGAGTAACAGCCAGAAGACCCAATATATGAATACATTTATGTGAATTGCCGTCCACAGAGGCCATCTTGGATTTGAAGGTCTAAACTGTCTAGAAAAAATGGCAACATGTTATTGGAATCTTCACCCTTCAAAGTAATTAAATCAATTGAGAAATCGCTTTAACACAAAATTGAAACAGAACGCCTATTTGGTAGACATATCGCTCTGTTGTTTTTCTAATACATTTATATTAGGGTAGGTTATGTAGAGTAGCAAAATCAATGTATACCGTGTACATGTAGTTTGGAAGCCCTATCTGGCAGTACCGCGTTCGCAACTAGTGTCAGTGTGTACTGTGCAGTAGTTGTCGCGGTAGACACGGTGTACCTGCCGTATAGGCTACCTCGTGAGACGTCTGGGTGGTTATTGTTAACTTTAATAGCTTAAAAACCCAAACAGAGCACCTGCAATGAAAGCAATACGTCCACTTGTTATGGGGGGAACGTTTGCCCGGGTTGTTACAATTACCGACCCTGGGTCACTAGTGACCCTGATGAATTCATCAGACTTGTACGGAATAACCTGCAGAATAGCATAATCCTGCAGTTTATTCCGTACAAGTCTGCTAAGTCTCAGGGGGGGGTCCTAGTGACCCCGGTTCTCTAATAGTCGACAACCCTTTACCCCTCCTGTACAGATTGGGGGACTTTTACGAATATCTGCCTGATGTATTATCAACCAAATCAATGACAGGAATATTTTGTGTTCTAAAATAAACCCCTTCAACAGTAGTAAGGTCCAAGTTAAAATAAAAAGACCTTGTGGAGGACAACTGCAAAGCAGGTATGTCAATTGTGTTTGTTGGTTGCCTATATAGCCCTTAATTGGTATCTGACTTATCGATTGTTGCATTGCAGGGCATTGAAATGAATAACAGGCCGGAACCCGAGGGTCCTCTCAACACGCCAAATACACCTGGATTTTGGGCAATCTGGTAAGTTGTAGCATGAACCCTGGCATGGAGTGGTTTATAATAACTACATGGTTGTAGTCCCTTTATATTTAATAACCCAGAAACTACCGAGGAAAACTGTCGGTAGCTTGAGCCGTAAAGAGTTAAAAAGATTGATAACATGGCCAACCTGCAACGAGAGATTTCACATATCAGGTGTCCCTTAAAGAATCGAAAGTTCTGATTTTTTTGCCCTGATGTAAAGCTTAATTTCCATCAAAAATATCCCCCTCTGAAAGGGATTTAAGCTGATAATGTTTCTTTGCAACAAAATTGTTGAAATTTCCTAATTTCGTATGGCGCAAATACGAAATTCAGCCTATGTTTACATTGAAATATAAGCAAATCAAAATCACCTGTTTTCTATCTTTTAGACATTTCTGTAGCCAAACACTAAGGTAAGAAATCTATTGAGTACTTATTCTATATGAAATACCTATTTGTGGTCACAATATTTGGGTTCCTCAAAATCTCTCGTTACAACGTTTGTCGCCGTTAAGATCATAGTAAATCAACGCGACTGTGAGGTTTCCAAACATTTTTGGACACAGTCCACTGTTCGAAAGAGGAGGCATTTTGTATCCACAGAATTAATAAGAAAACATCCTCAAGAGGCCAATCTGGATGTTTTACGTTTACAATCTGGGCCTATATTATGCACGCAGGCGCTATCAAGTGTATGCAGATAGTTGCAAGTGTCTTTGTATTGTTCTAAAATTCCCTTTATGCTGTATTCAACATTTTGCTGCCAATAGATCCATTTTAAGAGACACTGGCACATTTGAAAAATAGTGCGCCCTCAAGATTTTTCAAAATCGATATTTTTGCATGGTTGTAGGCTTTTTATGCAAAAGCCCTCCCCGAAATGATTAAACCAAAGCAGTTACCTTTGTTAAAACATACGATTTTATAATTTAGCGTCGCCGGCGACGTTAAATTCAGCAGACGACGAAAATGGCGTTTAACACAAGCACACGCACGCCGTATGCATGTTTCCCACGCTATGCACACTTTTTGATCGGTCTATAACATTTGTGGTTTTAATATCAGTGAGTACGAGTCAAAAATATTCATGTAATATACACATTTGTTGATTAAAGTTATGGAAAACTTAAAAGTTGGCCTACAATTACCTGGATGTCTTTATCCTAATATCAATATCCCTATCTGTTTTGTGGTATGTTATTTTTTATGTGAACATATATCTCTGTTCTTCCAATGGCCTAGACTATCATTTGAGAGCAAATTGAAGAAATTTCATATTTTGTGAAAATGTGCCAGTGCCGCTTTAAAGATGTCGCACTGCATTTGTCCAGTCAGAAGCTGTAATTTGTTCCACTGCTTATCAACTGATTTCTTAATCGGTGCCATACTGAATTGTGTTTTGTTCCTAGAAACGTAACCCTGTTGGTGCACCTCTTCAGGGTTCAAGTCACAGTGGTAGGAAGGCAAACGTATACAATTTCATGGACGTATTTTAGCAGGAATGTCAATTTCATATTTTTGAGCTCGTGGATCATTTTTGCTTGAATAAATTAAGTTTACAATTCTAAATGGAAACGGATAGTTTCCAAACACACTTCCCCAGTTGTGTATTGATACAACATACACATAGGTCTGCATTAATTTGTGACACTTGTAAAATATGAGGTCAGGTCTAAACACCTGTACAAGAAAAGTCCTGAGTGCAAAGTCGTCTTTTACCTGTGCTTTTGAAACATATTCGATCGTATTCATTCGGTGCTGTAGCTCAGTTCTTGTACTTACTGTAAAAGTGCGTACAGAGAGACTTTCACATTTTTTTACACGACGGATAAAATTAACAAGGGATTAGTCTTGGATTAATGTCTAAATACGATTTTTGTCCAGTACATCCTCCTTCAATTTCAACCTTCTACCTCTCTAAAAGGGAAGATTACTAAAGTTCAGTCTTTCTATGTTAGTGTATAGGATAATTGGCATATACGAAAAACATAGTATGGAATGGAATGAAATTGTGTGATTTATTTATATAAATGTTGTAAAACAGAATTGAGTCTGCCAGAGCAGTACAAAGACTCTCTTGAAAACACGAATGCCTACTTCATATTCACGATGAACTTCACAACGTGAATGCAGTACACAAGCCTTCCAGCAATCCAGAGTACGACTCCATTTATAGTTTCCCTGTACGGCAAAAACTTGCCTTCGATGCCGTATTAGCCATTGGTCACGCTCTCGGCAAATTTGTTGAAAGGAGAGAACAGCAGGGACAGCGTGGCGAGGCCGTTCTTCCAGGTGATACCCAGATGTTAACTTGCCCAACTGCCGTCGATGTAGCAAGCACCTAATGACCTCACTTTGGAGTTAATGGGCGTAAGTAGAAAATTTCCATTGGTTTTCCAATTCATTGACAGATTCCTGTCTTAAATTGTGACAGTGTCTAATTTTGTGAGATACATACTGTTCAACTGATTTGTATAAAACAGTGTGGGGTGGATGTGAGGTGGCTGTGACAGCTAGAGTGAGGTATGGATGGGTGAAGTTTAGGGAATGTGGGGAGTTGTTGCAAGGGAAAAGATATCCTTTGAAGATGAAAGGAATGGTGTATAAGAGTTGTGTAAGATCAGTGATGTTGTATGGGAGTGATACGTGGTGTCTGAGCGAAAATGAGATGGGGATTCTGAAGAGGCCTCGAGGACAGAGAGAGCAATGATGAGAGCAATGTGTGATGTGAAGTTGGTGGACAGGATGAAGACTGAGGATTTGATGCAGATGTTGGGTTTGGAAGAGGCGATGGACCGGTTGGCGAAGGCGAATAGTGTACGTTGGTATGGGCATGTGTTGAGGAAGGATAACGAGCATGTGTTAAGAAGGGCTTTTGAGTTCTAGGTGGGAGGTTTGAGGAGGGGACGTCCAGAGAAGACATGGAAGAAGCAAGTGAAGGAGGAGAGTAGGAGCGTTGGGTTGAGGATGGAGGATGCATTGAATCGGGTGAAATGGAAGGAAGGGGTAAGGGCGGTTGCTGCGAATGTGAGGTGAATCCGGCCACCCCCGTTGACGGGGATAAAAACCGGATTTAAAACTTTGGTTTTTTTATTATTATTAGTAGTAGTAGTGTGTAGAATTTAAAACTTTTGAAGGCCCCCTTCATACATGTTTAAATCCTAAACACTAGTGTTTAATTCCTAACCATTAATCGAGCGTCAAAATCCGAATTTTTCGCCATCATGTTTAGCCTTTGGCATTTAGAAAATTGTGGGGAGTAATACTCCTGTTTCTTTCCATTTGTTAGATTGTCAATCTATCTCGGTTAATATATCAGGATAAAATGTTTCAACTTTCAGGTCAGCTTCGAAGGCATGACGGGAAACGTGGCATTTGATGAAAATGGTAACCGTGTCAACTATACCATTACCATCTTCAGTGGAAGAGGAGATACGTTAAGACAATTGGTAAGAAAGTGACGGAACTATAGGATAAGATTCAAGAGTTATGAAAATAAATTCGAAGTGAAGACCAATCGAGTTGTTACACGGAGAAGCGTTTCCTTGTTCAGTAATTTATTTCATACATATGACAAAACCAGAATATACATTCAATTTTTTACGCTGAGCGTAACTTTCGCTTGTTACGGATATGCCGGATGGATAACTTGTATTGGCGGAGCATCATCAATGACTCGCACGTCATCCAGGCTTATCGGACCAACTATATAATTAAACATGCCACCACAATTCACTTCATGACACGACACTTCAATTCCCCTTTTCCATACATATTTTTGTTTGAAAGTAACTATTTGTATTTTTAATTGTATTAAGAGAGGCGAATGGACACAGAACCCCACGTACCTGGAGGATCGCCGAAAAGGGGAATGGCAAAACGAAGGTCGTCTTAACACCACCTCGTTCCGAGTAGCGAAGGATAGGAAGATCAGGGTAGTCAGCATAGAGGTAACCAAATCTGACATTTGTATAAGTAACGATTACAAATTAACCATAATATTGTAAGTTGATCAATGTTGTGTGTATGTAGGTGCATCTGTAGAATGTGTTTAATAGGCACTGACATCGTCTCCAACTTCAAGGTATTTCATGAGTTGTGGATGTGCATGGCAGATGAAAAAGGTCAAAGCAAACTCCAGGACATTGGACGACCTGTACAGCAATGTATTCGCTATGGTTTGACATCATATTGCTTGTCTACTTTGTTGGAACATAAATTATGAGCACCTATCCATTACATAGTAGAAACCAATATAAAGATAAAGATTTTGATTTCACAGCATTGCAAGATTTCTTTTACAGCTTTCCCAACCCCCCGCCTCTTTATATATTATCATGATGTATTGCTTATTGAACTATTTTTGACACCACTGTGGTCCCAGGTTCGACCCTCGGTCGGGCTTGCGATTTCATGTGCGTTTGGTTTCCAGTCTATACTTATATACCTAGCCTCGCATGTTTTCTCCGGGTACTCTGGTTTCCTTCTGCTTCTAAAAACTGTGCTTTCTTCCCTAACGTATATTTGATATAATAGTGTAGAATGATGTAAAGTGAATTGAAGCAAAGTATCTTCATGACACTAAAATGACACAATAGTACTGGTGTGTCGTTAAATACTTATGTCTTCTCCTCAATATTGCATCTACTTTTGGGAACTATTAAGTTTTACAAAATGTGCTCGTTATGTATTTTAACCATTGAATGTGAATTATTTTATGGAATGAAAGATAAATATAGATTATAGTTATGAAAATGCTGTAGAGACAATCAAATATGTTAAGCTTAAACCGTTGAGATACTACGTGCAAAACATGTTTTTCCCAAAGATTAATGTATTTTTACGTTGGTAAGTCATTATTTTGTCTTGTGTACCATTTATTATCTGCATGTTGTGGTGCAGGTACCACCTTTCCTGTTTCTCCGCGAGAAACTGGTGCAAGCACAAAACGATCGACTGAGATACAAAAACTACCGTTACAAGCGTGAAGCTGGACAGGAAACTAGTCTAAGTTCTGGCCAGTACACCGGCAACGGTCGATATGAAGGTTATATCATGGAGTTCTTAGAGCGTATAAGGTCGGTGATTAGAGGTATTGACTTCGAATATCAAGTTGACTTGGTGCCTGATGGAAAGTACGGGGCACCCGGCGAATACAGCAGAATATGGAACGGAATGGTGGGAGAAGTTGTCAGAGGGGTAGGTAGTTTTCCTTTCGAAACAAATAACCCATGCATGGCCATAATTAACGATAATCGTTAATGAAGAATTATAACATTTCCAGCACGCAAACTGATAAAGGTGTGTCATCACACCATGCTGTTAGTTATCCTTTAACCACAGCATCTTAAATCGAAATAGAAACAAACGCATGCTTCTTGATGATGTTTACAGAGTTAAGAAATACCACAATCAGGCTAATACTAATTTATCAGATGCTATTCGCATCCCTGCTTTTAGCCTAGATGTTAGCTATCAGTAGCAAATTTACCTTTGAACCAAGGACTACTGAATGCAGTCCACTCCCCTGCGAATTGACAGACCGATCGATATTTACGCGGATGGATATTTTTATCGAACCAAATGTTCGCGATCCTGCTTGCGTTTGATCGTTTTCTCACGTTTCTTTATTCACATTTTTGCCCCGATTTTTTTTGTGTGTGCGTATTCCCCCTTCCACCCTGGCATAAATATTGATCGGCCCCCTGAGCGGCCATATGCAAACCACCTTTCTGAGCTTAGGCCTATACCATTATCAATTAGTTACTAATGTATATAAGCTATCTAATTTGCATGCGTGCTTTGTACATTTGTACATCTAACTTGGGGCCCAGACCTACGAGTTGAGTATTCGTTTAGACCAGCGAGACAGTTCGCCCCCCCCCCCCCGGCATGTCAGTCAGTTTTCCAAGCAGTTAAATTTGCATTCGCTAATATAGGCCTTTTACGCATGCGTGTAAGCATGCGCTGTCACTTCAATGTTTCCATCATAAAGCAGCTTCTTATATTTACCTGATGACTTTATAAAAGGTAAATAAATTTCTGGGCAGGTTTTGGCTGAAACGGATTTTGCAAACAATTTTAAATGAACTACGAAAATGAGTCTATATTGTTTATACACAGAGAGTACCAACTTAGCAAATTAACAAAAAATGGGGCAAAAGCACCAGTTTAACATGTACCTGGTTAAGATGGTCCAGAAACGGTTCAATGTTTGAATGTGGCTTCATTAGAGTTAAATGCTCATTTGGTAATTGCTGGATACATCTACACACACAATCAAAGAAATAAGCATAACTAACCATCTCTCTCACCCATTGCTTTTGAAATGGACTAATTGTCCAACAGTTATTAGGAGCATGTTTCATTTGACTATGTTGTCCCAATTCGAAATTATTTTGCCAAATGTTACTTTTCAATGCTAGATACAACATAGGCTAATCATAACCTCTCTTTGCGGTCCCTTTAAAAAAATCAACAGGTCATTTAAACTATCATTTAATGCTGGTTGATCCAGTTTTGTTCATGTTGATTATTTTTTGGTCTTTTTATTTGGGATCACAACTCAACATTCGCAGGAATGGGGCCTAAATGCGAATTGTTAGATTTGCACTCATTTAACACAAACCGTCGAAGGCTTAGAAAATGGAACAAAAAATAAAGCCAAAAGACGCTAACCTGCATGACCTAGTGCGAACTCCTACAATAGAAGTAACGAACTAAGCTTGTCTTAAAGCACGCCTAAGCATGTCCATTTTGCATTTACGACACGATACTTTGCATGAAATATTATGCATTGGCATTTATTATTTATTCAGTTTTAAACCGAATTAGTGCATTTATTTCATTATTTATCTATTTATTTATTAAGTATTTAAATGTTATTTATTTAATTAGATGCATGATGTTTGCGTTTGATACGTTATCACTCATTTAGTTTGGATGCCATGATCGACCAGTTGCTATCAGGTCCGTAACGGGGGGGGGGGGGGGGGGTGGTGGAGGCGGACGCCATCCCAATTCCAAATAGCCCCCAAACCGCAAAATAAATTTTGCGAGCGGAGTCGAAAAAATATTAACATTTTGGTAAAAGGTCCACTTTTGCCGAATCCCTTGGGCCAAATTTGGGAGAAAATCATCCTTTGAAAAAACAAATCGCCCCTCCCCTCCCCTAAATCCTAGTTACGGGTCTGACCTGTTAACAAACACGTTCGCGCCAGGTACGTTTCAAAAAGGATTGAGTGACGGCTGTTCAATATTCGTGCAGGAATTTCGCAGTACGGTGTTTGCCAAGAGTGGAGCCAATCAGTGGCGGATTTAAGGAAAAGGGCCCTGTCAGCAGCTTAGGGCGGGGCCCCTTTAGCATCGCGAAGCGACGCAATGTCGCACTTTAGTGCGACTATGGGATGTCTGAGGGGCCCTGAGAACAATATTTAAGGGGGGCCTGACTGATCAGCAGCTGCTGACACTGCTGACTCTTAAATCCGCTACTGGAGCCAATTTGAGCAAACTTGGAAAAGTATTGAATTCTGCACTAAAAACATGACGCTGTAACGCTTCGTTATTTATCGAGGGAAGATTTCGCGTATTTCTTAATGTCACGTATAAACCTTTGTCTAAAAGTTCAAAATCGGTATTAATGTTTACAATGGTTGCCGTTGGTAACCATGCCGGGCATGTGAATGACATTGTTTGAACAAACGTAACACAATTTATTTTCAAAGTTTGGTTGGAAAAACTGCATGCGTTGATTGCATGCGTTAATTTATAACTAATATTTTAAAAGAAATGTTTCCTTCTTTTAATAAATAAAAGGAATTTATTCTTTACCAAATGATTCATCATATGACTTAAAAAGAAATGCATGATCGCCTTTCATTCAACACGGTTAATTATAGCATTTTGAAAAACATTGCATGTAAAAGTATAGGGCAAACCACTTTGTTACCAACTTTAGCCTGTTATACTTTGATCGGCCGATCAGGAACCGAATGTCGGATTTCAGTCAAACAAAAAGCATTTGAAAGCTGAGACTCCACTGCGTTTGGTGAGTATAGAATCTCACTTTTTCAATGGGGAAAATGTCTAAAGTACTCCGCAACTACTTTGTTTTTAAATAACTTAAAATTCCGAATTGGAATCACGACAAAGCTTCAGAATTGCGCGTACAAGGCGGCTAACAGCGTATACATGAAAGCTCGGCAAAGTAAGTAAGTGTTAATATAGACTGGTTGAGATCTCAATTGTACAGTATAACTGTTTAGATTTTAGAATTATGTTCACGGACATTTCTATTTACTTTTTGCCAGAAAGCGTCAGTCACCAATACTGTTATATAGGTAATGGTTTATTGTGTCCCCTACCAAAGTAGGAAAGACACGAGAATCGCTTTTCCACTTGTTGGTGTCTATTACTAGTATAAAACAGTGTTAAATAGATCAGTATGGTCTTTCGCGCACATCCTTACATGGAAGTTTTGTGAAACTTCACATGATGACATTTGGGTAGCGAGATCAGAGGTCATCTATGGTCATTTGATGTTTTATCAATATGCCTATGGATTTTGAGTTACGATTGTGCCGTTGCTTCGGCTTTGAATTTTGAGGTCAAAGGTCACGCAAGGGTCATTTAAGGACATTATTGATATTAAGCACAAAATTGTCATTTCTAGCACCTGCTTTAGTGGGGTTTGATGAAACTTTAACATGACTACCCGCCTTGAGGGGACCATCAAGGGTATTAAATAAAGTGACGTCAGAGGTTATTTCTAGGTCATTGAGATCATTGTAAACGTCTTTTGAAATGCTGTTCATTAAATGAATTGTATACCTTGGATAGGGGTCTTTAAAAGTTTTTGGAAATTTGAGGTTATATAGTGGTCATCATCATTAAGTAAACGCCAAAGCAGGCGACAGGTGTTCTGAGGATTCCATTTATTGCCGTGTCATGAGCTGGATGTGCTTCGCAAACTGTCCACTGTTACGTTCATCATATGTTAGGATTTAGATATTAAAATATCTAAATCCTCACAAATGATGATCAACCCTGGATCAAGAATCCTCAGTACACCTGTATCACCTACTTTCGCGCATACGGTACCTAACGACAATGACCACGAGATGACATATGGCTTCAAATTCTCAAGGACCTCTAAAGAACCCCACCCAAGGAAAACTCCATTCAAAGTACATCAAAAGCCACAAAATTCAATTCCATTGATGAAAACCATGTTTACAATGATTTCAAATGACACTAGATGATGCAAAGCTGGTTGTTCAGTAATACAAAAAATGTCGATAAACAATGTTTATCGATAGAATGTTTTTCGAATAAAAACGCTTATAAAAAAACCCACAATTTTCACTCTTCAAAATCAAAAAGCAAAGCCATCAGTCCCTTTAAGGAATGCAATCGTGAGTAGTGAGTGCAGTGTTGTTACTCTGCTGAATGGAATAAGTTCTTCGTAGTAACAAATAATTTATTATGTTTGTATACAGAAAGCCGATGTTGCCGTTGGTCCGCTAACTGTCACAGGATCTCGAAAGAGGGCAGTAGAGTTCACCTACCCTTTCATGAGCAGTGGAATCCAAACTCTAGTTCTTCACCCAGCCTATGTGAAGCATGACCCTTTCAGGATAATCTACCCGTTTACCGTTGATGCATGGGCTTTGAATTTTATGTGTTTCTGCATTGTTGTACTCATGATATACACTTTTAATCGATTGGATCCTTACGAGTGGAAGATTAAAGCAGAGAGGAAAGGTATCCCAGAAGAAAACGTCGACAATTTCAACATGAAGAACTCTCTATGGTTCGCTGCATCCACGTTGTTCTTGCAAAGCTACGATTCCTCGCCGCGATCCAATGCCGGGCGTTGTATCGCTGGATTCTGGTGGTTGTTCTTGTTGAGCATGGTTTTCCTTTATCTTACTAATGTTACCTTTTTTGTGACCACAAATAAGCGCCTGGCTCTGGTTCAATCTCCTGGTGACGTAATGGCTCAAAAACAAGTAAAATTTGGTGCTATTAAAGGAGGAAACACGTATCATCGCTTGAAATCGTCGCAAGCTCTTCGGAGGTTCTGGCATAAGATGAACAACGACCATGCTAACGTGTACGTAAAAGACATGGCCGAAGGCGTCAATCGAATCAGATCATCTAACGGAAGATATGCCTTGCTTGGAGAAACCCACGAGTTAAACTACATCGCAAGTATGAAGCCCTGTAAACTGCAAGTTGTTGGTGAATACATTGCCCGCACACAGTATGCTCTGGCTGTAGCTCCTGGGTCACCCTTGAAAGGTCATCTGTCTAGTGCCATCGAGGCACTTAGAGACAACGGTGTCTTGGAGGATCTTACACGCGACTGGTGGGAACTGGAGAATAGACGTCATCGTTGCAGAAATCTTACCAAGTGGGAACGTTCTGGTGTTTACTCTTTTACTACTAATGATATACAAGGATTATATTACATGTTGTTAATTGGAATTGGAGCCTCAATAATAGTCTTTTTGATAGAGGTGGTTTATTTCAAAACTTGTGGCGGTAGAACAGGTAAACCAAAAAGTGGAAAGGAAGGTCCGGAGAGTTTTCGTGCTGGTGGTGAGAGATCTAGAGTAGGCGACGGAGGTCCAGGCACGTCAACAGCTGGGCCTGGTAGTAACCAGTGGATATAAATATTGACTCGCCAACATTTTGTCGTATGCGCTGAGGTACACCTCTACCCGCCAGAGGTTCAAAATGTATCCGTGATGATGTGAGAAACGGTCATATCATGTGTATATTCTCAGCTGATGAGTCCATAATTATTAGGGAATTGAGTGACTTTTGTAGTTGCACTGTGATGCAACATGATCTCGTCGAAATATATTGCTCATTTTAATTAGACAAGCACATAAAAATGAAATGCAGATAAATAACCCTATGTTCTATCTGTGCTTAGAGCATTTGCTATAATATACTTTGTAAATAACACGAGCTAACCTAAATGTGTTGAATGCGCTCATGAGCGTAAATCCCGGAGGGATGTGGACTATATCTCCTCAATATTTTGATGGGGAGGTAGTCCATACGCCCATCCCCAAATGTTGACGCCAATGCATTGGTTTTTGACCAAAATAACATCATATTTCACCAAATTAGTTTAAAAATGAAATGTTGTTTTAATCTGAATTGCATTTAACAATTTTAGGTTCTAAATGGCGAAACCTTTAGCGCGCATATGTACTAGTTACATATCCTATCAGCAAACCCTGTTTCATTCATAAATTTCCATCAACACCATACCCATATCAAAAACAAATTTACGCCACTGAATGTGGACAGTCAGATGCAAATTTACAATGTTCTCTCTTGCTTAGGTCTTTCAATAATTTTATTTTTGTGCTAAAGCTGGTTTTTCATTATGCGTGCACATGTGGTAGAGTTCAAATAGTGAACTTAGCTCGTGATTAGTAAATTAGTGCTTGCTTTAGATTTGTAGTAAATGACCATAACTAAGCAGCTAACTAACTAGTAGTCGTTTACTAAGGAAAGTTTAATATTTCGATAGCTATACAGTGTTTCAGTGTATTTGTATTGCAATGATGTAACAATAATATTCTTTAATAAATTACAAGAGCAGCTCAGCTTTATGAAAAACTGTTGACAAGTTTCTTTTTAAGGGAGAGATTAATAAAAGTGATGTTGAAATGAATACACGGACCTCACATATAGGCTCGCACCCACGCACTTACGTTACACGCATACTATTACTATACACTGATACACTCACGCTACACGCAAACTATAATACTTTCAAACAGGTGGACGCAAACATGCACATATGCACCCATCAAACACACGCACTTTCACACTGCGTTCTCTCTCGCGCGCACCCACTCTCGCACACACACATACACACACTCACACTCTTCTCTTCACACACACAATATCACATACTACTATACTAACCATAGAAATGTTCACAAATACCATTTGTAGAAGGTAATTAAAAGTTCAGTTCATTTTTACTATATGCCTTTTCTCAAGAAAAGTCCATATATGGGAAAATCTGAACTCTCGCAAAACCCTTCGCTACGGGCACCCCCTGTTATATCATACAGCATTACACGAACCTTATTTGATGTCAGAACCTGTCTGGACATGTGATGAGTATTATATTTTTCAAAGCATGCATGACTTCATTCAGAAGAACTATAACGCTAAAACTAGGGGAAAATTCGACAGAGAACCACGAAATGTACTCTTCGAGTTGAACAAAGCCCGAACTATTTGTTTTCAATGGAAACTATTTGTGTGGAAGAAAACTGTCGATGAAACGTGTTTGGATGATGTTGAATGGATTGCTGGTTATCCACAGCCATTGGAACGGATACCAACCTCAACTTGACCAAACAAATGAAGGTAAATCCTGGTATATACATCACTGGAATGTTAATGTGCCATTTTACGCATCTAAAATGTATACTCTCTAAAACGTGTATATAATGTTTATAAGTTTACGTACAGAAAATATAGAAATTGCAAAATTTCCTACAGATACGAAAGAATTTGCACGTAAGATTAGACACATATGTGCATTAGTATAGATGATATAAAAAATCTCAACAGGATCACAAGTACCCCTTTAAACGGGATTTTAAATTCGAATAGCAAAGATCTGATATAAAAAAGACTGATAAGAATTCCTTTCCGTTTCTTTAAGGTACCACCATTCTTACTCCTTCGCGAGAAATTCATCCAATCCAACAGCAGAGACCGCGAACGCTACCGAAACTATATATCGCTACCGACGACAGGGAACCGTGAACTCCTCAACTGGCAATGGCTGAAATGAAGGCTATCATGGATCTTTTGGAACGCATGAGGTTTGTAATAATTGCACTGATTGGCCGGTATTCACAAAAGTGGGTTAACTTTAATCCAGGGTTAAACAGGGTTTAACCCACGATCATGGGTTAAATTCACGTTATCCTCTATGGGATATTTAACCCAGGGTTAAAATTAACACTGGGTTAAAAGGTTAACTTTATGTACAAGGTGGAATAGGTTCCCGATGGCAAATTCGGACATCTTAAACCGTGCGATGCTATATGGGACGGCATGATTGGAGAAGTTGTGCGAGGGGTAGGTTGAGATTCTAAATGTTAAAATGTGAACAAAATGTACCCGACACAGTGTACCCTTTCCATTAAATAACCAAAAGGAATGAGTGAATTTTAACAAAGTTTAGTCTGAAGATTTACGAGCTCTAAGACGTTTCCCTAATGCAAACCATCTTTGTAGACGTACCCTTTTCTTGGACATAATTATATTCCAAGCTCTGGTTTTGCACAGTATTATTGCATGGCCAATATTGGCAGATATGTTTCCCAATTGAAGTCTACATTCGATTTACAGTCTACATTTCCGATTCCTGGGCTAGAAGATTTCTAGCTCAGCGTTGAGATATGCCCAAGCAAAATTAGAAGTAGAAACGTGCAGTTTTCTTGTGTTTAAAATGACGCCTAACAATAATTGCGACCGTTGGTGGTTGTTAACAAACGTCATAGATGGTTATTCTTGCAGACTAGACTTAAAATCATGATGTTCTTTTACAGAAAATTAAATCATCTTGTTTTCTTCCTATGTTACTTCTGTAGAAAGCCGATGTCGCCGCTGGACCATTAACTGTAACAGTGTCTCGAAAAAAAGCGGTTTTTACTTCACCTATCCATTCATGAGCAGTGGTATTCAAGCATTGGTTCTACATCCCAACTACATCAAGCATGAGCCATTTCGTATCGTCTATCCATTTACTATTGATGTCTGGTTTCTGAACCTTATCGTCTTTGGTATAGTTGCTCTTTTGCTGTGTGCATTTAATCTCTTCGACCCTTATGAGTGGAAGGCAGTTTCAGAGAAGGAGATGACCTTTGAAGAAAATGCAAAGAATTTCAACCTGAAGAACTCACTCCGGTTTTGTGCTTCTACACTTTTCCTCCAGAGATACGATTCCTCTCCACGGTCTAATGCTGGAAGGTGTATTGCTGGATTTTGGTGGCTTTTTCTGTTGACAATGGTCTTCGCCTTCGTGGAAGGTGCAAGCGACCTGAAGGCAGAAAAGTCAATCAAATAAGGCACTGTAAAAGACGACAACACTTGGCACACCATCGGTTAGCGAATATAAAAAGAGAAAATATAAGCTTGAAATCCTACTTGCATTATTGTCTAATTTTCTATACAAATTTAGAAAGAGAAGAATACACGTCTCAAAGACTGGGATTTCTAAAAGGTGCTATATTTTCTGATTGGTGTTAACACTGGTTAAGGCTGTTGGAGGAATGTATGACCTTAGAAGAAATCATGTGCAGATTAAACTTGTCAGTTACAGTATATGGAAACTTCAGTGATTGTTCGCGGATACAGAAAAGGCTGTCAAGAGTGAGGGCTCTGATTTAAAGATCTTTGTGATTGAGAAAACTGTATAGCGGATGGTTAAGACCCGTTGCTTACTGCTCTTGTGATCTGAAACGATGTCCGCACTGCGACCTTTCCTAGTTGTGGCCCTGTTAAGTTTTACATTATATTTTGCTTTTTCACGAAATTGTGTCGTTTTTAGTAATGTGAATAGTAAATATAAGCGAGCTGCTAGTTTATCGGTCGATTGTATTGTTTTTGTAAATCTTTAAGGATGGTGTCAAGGATGAAGATCTAAGAAAACTGGTTTGTGCCATAATAGCCATAAGGACTGTGTTCACTTTCCGACACAGACGAAGTGGATTGGTAGCCTACATACGGCTAGCTTGTATTGGAAAGAAACTAGATGAGCGATTGTGTTAATTAAGCGAGAATCGAACATAAATTATAGAAGGCTGGTGCCTTGGTGATTTAATTTAAAACGCTTCTTGCTTTGAATGATTGTAATGAGACAATTAGTGATTTGCTATTCTAAAAATCATCAAAAATCGGTTTTCACATTGCATGTATTGTAAGCCGACAGGGAAACGGTGGTGTGTTGCCTACTAAACCATGCAAGTGGGCAAAAAGCAACGAAATATTAAATCAAATTTTGCATAGGGAGGATTTCTCGTAACGCAAGGAAGCCTTTAGCATATAATTGAATAGAGCTTCTTATTTTTAGCACGGAGGCCGCGGATATTATTCTTTGTCAATTGGTACGTAAAGAAATACGTAATAAAAATACTCGTTACTAAACCATTGATCAATTTGTTTATTGGTATGAAGATTCATGAGTTTGAGAGTTGAGAAGAGAACGTTTAACCTAAAAAAGGTAGTTTCAGCGATAATGTTTTCCGCTGGTCGCCATTAAGAGGTAATATTCAACAGGAAGTATAGATGTATGAGGTTTAGAATAATTGGTTTTTTTTTTTTTTTTTTTTTTTCGTGTTAGAAATTATTTCAGGGGCCAAAATATCAAGATGGCCAAAAAGTGAGGGCAATCCTCCCCCTTCCCCCCTTGTCAGATTTATTTATGGATTTTTGGATAACACTTCATAAACAGCGGCACCAACCTACCCGGTGGTGCATCCATAAAACAAGAAATACAAAAAGCAAACAAAAATCAGGAAAAAATACAAAATGAAAACATGACAAATCAATGGGAAAGGTTTTAGACAAGCGTGTAATGTGAAACAATCTTCCAAAGAAACATATTAAATTAGTCAACGTTATTTCTTAGAGCTGATCTGGTTTTCCATGCAGATACAAGATATGCTTTGCAGCATTGATCGAATATATTTCCAAGGTCATAATTATCTTGGAAAATGTTATCAAACAACAAGTGATGTTTTATATTAATATTTCCATTAATGAAGATGTCCCAGAAAAGTTTAAGGTCATTCTGAATAAGTCTCTGCTGGAGATCATTGAAAATTTCATTTCTAATAGGATGTAAAATAGCACATTCGAACATAAAGTGATCGATAGTTTCTTGATCTTGGTTACATAGGCAACATAGGCCTGTACTAAAAATCCTCGAATATAATTTATTTCCCTGCAAGATATGTGCACCAATACCGTTCACTGATCATGCTGATGGGCGATTAAGAGTAAGTACTCATTTGTACAGGTGATTTATCGCAAAAGTTGTGGCATGTTTGTCTTTATGCATGTTTCATCAAAGAGTTAATTATTGGGCGTTCATGCAAACAATATGTACGATTTAGGATCTTCTGTTTTGGTTTATTTTTGTAGGAAAGAGACGAGTAGTCCCTAATTCCTATATAAAACAATGCAAATTTTACAAGAGGTAATTTTACATTTTACCACCTAACTTAACACCATAGATATTGCAAACTATACTTTATTGGATTGCTCATGCTCATACTAACAACGTAACACCAATTTTGCCAAGATCCATGCATTTTGAAAGTTTAGCCCCTGTACAATGACCAATCAAAAGTTCAATGAGATGTTATCACATTTTCACCCATATCTCTGTAACTAAACATAACATAAAAATATGCCAAAGTACATATATTTTTATTCTTTATAATAAGACGAATCATTTGAGATACCTTTCAACTGAATCGAACCACTTTATATGACGGATCTTTGTAGATCCAAAATGGCCGCCAATTGGACTCCGTGGGACAATATGTGATTTTGCTAACCTCAAAATTATTTAAGAAGATGTCGTAGAGATCCTAAAAATCACGTTATAATTTAGTTTTAAGGGGGGTGCATGGGAACCCATGAAATCTGCTAAACTAGTATGTTTGGAAGCCTGATACTAAAATATGTATCGCTTTAACTCGAGACCTCGTGTGTTCCGAGTATAACAAATCATACTTAAAAGCCAGGGGTATATTTTTTACATATATGCACTCGTAAATGAAAGTTGATAAACTGTGCTATAAAAACGAGTTATCATTTAGTCATGGTTATAGTGCTAACGATATGAACTACGTGATCGTGGTTGAGCAAAACGTGTCATGATGCCAAAATTGTTATTTGATACGGACATTTAAAATAGCATTTCGATGGGTGTGGTTAAATTTGATTAAGAACCAACAGCAATACAATTCACCAGCGGAAACAAACGTTGATGGAGTTGTGTATTATCCCTCGTCATGCCCGTTGTCCCCATCTAGGCCGGGATGGGGGACGGGTGAAAGAAACATTGATGAGCCCAAGGTAAGAGAGTAATTACTTTAAATGTTTCTTAACATCTTTTTCTTTTATCACTGTGGCCTTTCCAGGGGGATGAAGAACGACTTACTTAAATATCCTTCGACTTATGCCATATGAATTTCTACTCCCCAACAAATTTGGCCAAAGACAAACATTCTGACACTCGGTCCTATTATGACACTCCATAAGCAAGCGTGGGCAACGCCTTCATGACTGCGGTTCGGAATGGAACCGCAAGGAGTTTGTCGAACCGCCGTCTAAACCAATCAAATTAGCCAGTCAGGGGTTCTCAATTAGTTTATCCGAAGGGCCAGAGAATTGCAAACATATTTGATAAGTTCTCATACTTGAGGCAAATACCCTGACTTGCTATGTTTCTCTTTATATTTAGAGCAAGTCGGGGGCCAAAATTCTTGGTTGGCAGGTCGGATTTGGCCCGTGGGCCGCCTATTAGAACCCCTGATCTAGAGCTTTTAGACAAACTAAAATGTAGAATAAAGAAAGCTGTACATTTTGTATCATTGATATAAACCATTAACCTACGAGAAACGTGACCCGATCATAATCTAATTATTTATTTGAAAAAAATTTTTCATATTTTAGTCCCTGACCCCATATCAGGTCTTACAGTGTTTGCCTTGTTCCTGTAATACGAGGTTAAAAAAAGAATTTGTATAAACTCCCATATTAAACAAGTTAAATAAGCCAGCGTAATACACTATGCTCACGTTATCTTTCAACTTGCATGTGTTCATTTTTAGTTTATGCACAATCCATTCATTGTCTACAGTTTGCTCAATAGATTTAAGGAAAGTGGAAATGCAAAGCCCCAAATCATTTTATGTAAAAATGTTCATTAATAGTCATTTCGATGCGTGTGGTTCAATTAAGAACCAACATCTCAATTCACCAGCGAAACAAACGTTGATGGAGTTGTGTATTATTCCTTTTCATGCCCGTTGTCCCCTAGGCGCGGGTGTGGGCTGGTGCAGAGAAACGCGGAAGAGCCCAATATTCAAGAGACCCCCTCGGTTCGGTTGTTATGTTTTATTCATAGCGGACATGCCTATATATTGGGGATACCGAACCCAATGTGGTTCGGTTAATAGAATTTCATATGCAATGTATAATTAGCTATCTTAATTGTGAATGTTATCTTAAATATGAATATACTAATAAACTTATTTATTTTAATCTTGATCTTGAAGGCCAACTTATGTATACCCTGGGGGGGGGGTTAAACTGCATGTTTGTTATATTTTATAGCGGCGTTTTGTTATCGCTCCTGTTTATGTTTTTGCGAATATTATTTCTTTAAAAATTTAATCAGTTTTGTCTTGTTTGAATATTTTGTTGCAGGTAAAAAACACTATTTTCTTGTTACTATTTAATTTGTGGTATTAACATGACATGATAATTTTACTTTCTTGTAAATGCTTGTACGGCCACAACGGGGTTTAGAATTACATCAATGGTGGCCCATTATATAAGAAACAAGGAAAGAATCTACTTGTTTGAACAATATTAACAAATACAGTATATTAACAAATCTAACTAACTTGTACAAGTATGTATTTTAATTATTTAGAACGAGCGTTTCAATTATCTTGGATGTCATTTCCACTCCACTTAATCATGGTTGAACACCACATGATCATGTTGATGTTTAAAAGCCGATAGGTAATTAAAATAAAAGTGATAAAAGATGTTTAGATTCTAAAACGTAAAGACTCCATATGTGGCCCACGATATTAACTTTTACTTTCCACAGTTCATTGGGTTGTAATTGTGTGCACTACATTTGAAATGATGTCCTTTATTTGTGATCCTACACATGTCCAAAACCAGAGTGGGTATATTTTCTAATACATTGTGAATGAAAGCTACTGACAGACATGGGTACCATTTTCCCTGCTTTGTTGCTTTTGCGGCCGGGAATTCGCAATCGAATTTTTAGGCTATGGGCAATGTGAAAATGTCTATCGGGAACCATTAGTGTAACATTTAACAGTCCATCCTGGGCGGTGTGTAAACATAACCATTGTTCTCGGCAGATACTACAAAATAAAAAATGCATCGCATGATTAGTTTACCAAGATGTTTTGAAATAACCGCTAGAAACTACTAATTAATTTCAAGCATGTCTTTGTCCGGTTCTGAATACAGTGAATTATATTGCATGGTATGCATTTGATGTGTAACGCGGCCATACTTAAACTAATATGTATAAATAAATGGCATGCATGGCGAATTTGTGAAACAATTTTGTCGTTTTTCTTCTTGCAGTTTATTTTTGGGCATTTTATACTCTTCTTTTTTTTTTGCAAATTCGCAACTTTTTGCGCTTTCTGTGGCATTTTCTTTTAGTTGTTACCTCTTACGTCTAATCGTCTCAAGCGCTGATGTAACTAATTAATTGGATTAGTACTATTCAAACCATATGTTGCACTTAGTGTTTAATATTTTGGAATTGTTTTACATAAAAGTTTTGTTATTAATTCTGATTAAATTGTAGGAAGTGACCCAAGGTTTTCTGTTCATATTTTCGACAATTAAATGCAAGTCTTCCAGTTTTTGTGTTTTTGGTTTTATTTTAAAATATAAAAACAGCAGGCACCAATAATGGTATGTTAATTGGTTTTTCTGGGATCATATTACCCCTATTAATAATAATATGCTGATTTTTAGAAAAACCTCTAAAAAAGTTTGTCGACATTGGACAATACTAGCACACACTAGGTTAAGTATCCATAACTCAAGTTACTAAATGACTCAAATGTACATGAAATCCGAGAAATTTAACAGATTTACCCACCCAAGTGTGATAAATCCCACTTTTTATACATGATAGGGTTATAAATGAGAACACTATTCTCGAATTTCGGAAAGAAGGTTGCAGATGTTTTTCTATAGTTTGAAGGATTCTGAATCCGAATTTTGTTGGTTTAAACCCTCTAGGAAATTGGGATAACATTGTTTAAAACGTGGGGTTAAAATTGTACAGTGTAAATTTGAAGTCAAATTGTGATTAAATATACAACAACCGATGAATTTGTCTTATTATAAAGATTAAAAAGAATATAATTTGGCTTTGTGCCGACATTTAGTTTTACGCGTACAGCCCTATTAAAGTTCAAGGGAATCTGGGGTTAAAAGTTATCCAGTGCTCCGATTTCGTTTAAACTGGTGTCAAATTGTTCTCTTTGCCTTACTTTACATGGCATTTGTTGCATAATTAGTGGCCCAAATGTTACAAGGGTCTGCATGGTCTTCTAGGTCACCAAATTATGTACAGAGCTTCTCCCCGGGATAACCTCGAACCTTTTCGGGGCTGTAGCCATGTAAATAAAGGTCGGAATCTATACAAACTATACCTTGTTTTAATGCTTATAATGAGACAAATGCAATGGTGTACATTTAAACACAATTTGACTTAATTTCAAATTTCCCCCGTACTAATTTTAACCACACAATGAATGGGTATTCTCTGATTTCATATATATTCCGTTAACCATTGCATCATCGCGCGCGAGTGTGTGTGTGTTGTATGTGTGTGTGTGTGTGTGTGTGTGTGTGTGTGTGTGTGTGTGTGTGTGTGTGTGTGTGTGTGTGTGTGTTCTAGTACATAATGCGTGACCCTCTTACCCACTGTAGATATATTGAATACTTGCTTAATGTAGTTGTACAAATAATGTTTATCCCTTTTAAAGTATTTCAAATCCCGGTGTAAGCTGATGTACATATTTCTAGCTTTATAAATCAATCGCAGTCTTTTTTAAATTTTCATTTTCTTCATGTTTCACACTGACAACTTTCCAATCTATATAGCTCAATCTATACGCTTCTGTTGCAAATACTGCCACTAAATAACCCTTTGCTCTTAGTCTGGTGTACTTCGTGCATGGATATCGTATTTGGAATTTTTTGTCAAGATCTAAGGTGAATTTCTGAAATTGCGTCATAAGAATGATACAACGGAGGAAAAAATATTGTTATAATGGAGTTATTATCGAAATATGCAAAACCTAAATATATACAGA
This sequence comes from Ophioderma brevispina, assembly GCA_023653785.1. Classification (NCBI taxonomy): domain Eukaryota; kingdom Metazoa; phylum Echinodermata; class Ophiuroidea; order Amphilepidida; family Ophiodermatidae; genus Ophioderma; species Ophioderma brevispina. The sequence continues at coordinate 93,986 of JAMKCH010074263.1, read as the reverse complement.
ATTGACTATAACTCGCATTTCACAAGAACGACAACCAATGGGCCTAAAAAACGGGTTCCTGTGAAGTCCTGGTCCAACCCATCCAACCCTGAACCTTCTAACAATTGCCAGGGTTGACATTTTCAAATATTGTAATGAAGTTAAGAACGGGGGTTTAAAAGTTGGAGAGCGAGTTAAGTTAGAAGCGTAGCAGTTATCATGGTTATGTTGCTTGCCTTTGTTTAGCAGTTATGTTGTTTGTCTTTGGTCTAAAGGTATATGGTTCGAATCATGGTAAACACCAATGACACGCTGGGTAGGGTGCATCAAATGGATCAAATGCCCCTCGTATCAATCAATTTTCTTGTCCCTAGTCTTAAAGAATTTCTGGCCAAATCACGAATGCCGATCATAATTTTTTTTGTGGTACACTTTAAGACAATGGTCAAGAATTGACATGAGGCGCATTCCATGCACCCTATCGTTGGGAATAATTGGGTTCTTACCGCAGTTTTGATATAATATTGGATGATTTGAGTAGGATACAAGAATTTATCGGTCAAGCTATGATTTTTGAAAATATTGTGCGAGTCGCGGAGCGCGGAGCGACGAGCGCAATATTTTCAAAACTCATAGCGAGACCGATAAATTTTTGTATCCTACTCAAATCATCCAATATTATCATTATTATGTTTTCAGAATCTGACTTGAATCCAAACTATTGAATCAGGCTTGACTTAGTTGACAGTAAATATAACTTAGTGAAAAGATAATTTAGAATAAAAGACCGTAGCACTGGGAAAAACACAGAAATGTACCACTAGACACCAGGAACCAGCAAACGAATGGAACCAGTTAGAACCAGGAACCACCAAAAATGGAACTAGAGAGACGTTAGGAACCACCAAAAAAATGGAATCAGAAAACCAGGAACCAACCAACAAAATACAACAGTAGACAGCCAAACTCAAAATATACACCCCCAAGAATGGAACTTTAGCCCAATCAGGAGCCTCCCACCAGAAAACTCTGCCCTGGTCCCTTTTCAAACTCATGTCATGGTCTCAAAACTCATGCATGTCTAAAGGTGTGTTTTTATTGTACATTAAGCGGTGTACAAAGGTTTAGGATGAAAGAAATTCTGAAAATAATAACGTATTTAATTGGTCATATTTCATTTCGCATCATACATATGGTAGGCCTTCATGATTTTTAACATTTTAACACACAAATTATAGGCTTACTAGTTTAGATGATTTTATTAAACTTCGTGGTTTTAACATGGTATCCATAATCAGAGGTGCAATAGTGTGGAGATTTTACCACCAATCCTGCTCCTGGACATGTTGGTGACAACCGTTCCAGAGCGGAGCTATTCATTATATTGAGTGCGACCACAATAGCAGTAGCGATTTCTTCCGTAAATGTTATCAAGGATTAGAAGTGGAAATCTGGCCACACTAATCCCTCGGCTGGTCGTGTGGTTAGGGAACTGACCTGCATGATACCTGGGTCTAGGGTTTGAAATTCTAATCTGATTTTTAAAAATATATACAATTTTTCATTAATTTTCAGGTTAGAGGGAAAATTCTAGTCCAAAAAAAGATAAGAAAATAATAGATGCCCTTTGATGTTATTGAGGGAGACCTGCTTCCTGACCAGGGTGGTGGTCAAAAACTACGGCGTGCGAGCCGACCACCACTCAAAACATTCGGCACCGCTTGAGATTTTTGAGACCCTCAACCTATGCCCCAGGAGCAGGTCTATCACTAATCTTAAAGGCCGCAATTTTTCTGATATTTTTTAGAATTTTTTCTCTCTAAAACCTGAAAAAAGCTTCATCAAATATTAAAGAGAAATTTAACGGAATAAATCGATCTGCTATTGCGATAAGCACTCAATACGATGATAGCTCCGCTCTGGACGGTCGCGGCCAACTTATGCTCCAGTAGCATGTTTGTAGGGTCAAAATCTTACACGTTTTCGAAGTCCGTATTATACAGCTGATGCCATGCTTGCCAAGTAGTTTCATACAATACTTATTTTCGCTTTTAGATGTATAAGAAGGCTATTCAAATCTTTAGCATTAGAATCCCTCAATTTTCCAGGAATCCTTCATAATTGACCGTTCCTGAAATACTTTGTGTTTTCATCTTTGCTATCGCCAAATTGTAATTCCTTCTGGTAAAATGTCCCAATTTTAAAAGTTTCATCCGTCCTTTTGGTCATGAAAAGTACCCAATCTGAGCTAACGGTTGGAAGTTTCTTAGGCTTAATTTCAAGACATTGGTCTGCTAAAATTTGAAAAACTGAAATATAATATTATTAAGCTTATTTCATGCAAAAATACACCTCTTTCTTTCGCCCAGGCATCAGTACTACAAATGACTCCCACGCTCAGACACTGTCTCTTTCCTTTTTCTCCTAGTTTCCTCCTTGGTTTTGGTGTGCAGTCTGTTTAAATATCCCTCTCCAGTCGCGCCGCCGCAATTTTTTCCTCCCTCTCATTACCAAAAGACCTTACAAATAGCAATAGCAATATAGACCTTTCCAAGGTTTAGGTGTTAGCATAATGTAGATTAAGTTTTAGTCTGCAACACGTAATCGAAATCCTTCCTTTGTCAACATGTGATGTCACGGGTGACATGATCTATATTACTACTCCTTTTCTCATGTCTCTCCCCTCATCCGAAGAAACACTGCTTGGCTTTTCCATTACTAAATCTTGTTACTAACCATATACAATAACCGTTATTCTATCTTGCATAATAATCGACAGTGGTCAAATTGACCTTCTTTGTCATTTAATTTCAGGTGCCACCATTTGTTACCTTCGCGAAACTAATCGTACTAATAACGACGTATACGCTTTGAGAATTACCGCTACCGACGAGCGGATGAGACACCAATCTCGTCGTCTGGTCAGTACACCGGCAATGGGCGATATGAAGGCTACATCATGGATCTACTTGAACGTATTCGGTCAGTGATAAGGGGCATCGACTTTGAGTATGAGGTGGAAATGGTTCCAGATGGAAAATATGGAGCGGGTTCAAGTTGGAGCAAGATATGGAACGGAATGGTTGGAGAAGTTGTTCGAGGGGTAGGTTTCATATCCTGAATTCTGCTAGCGAAAAAGTATTCATGAAAAGACACCAGTCCAAATCCCAAGTAGAAGTAGTAGTGGTAATAGTGGTAGTAGTAGTAGTATATAGCAGCAGCAGTAGTAGTAGGAGACGTCGCCAAACCCAACATCTGCATCAATCCTCAAATTTCTTCACCCTCTCTCAACTTCACAACACACATCGCTCTCATCATTGCTATCTCCGTTTCCCCAAAAATCCTCATCCCACTCCCGGCCAGACATCACGCCCACTCCCATATATAGCATCGCCGATCCCCACAACTCTTACACACCATTCTCCCCATCCCCAAAGGAAATCCCCTCCCATGAAACAACCCTCCACATCAAAATATATGTAAATATATGTTCATTTCCAAATTAATAAGCACCACGTAAATGGATCAAATAGATTAGAAAGGCCAGTCTATTTGCAAATTTTTCCGATTCGATAAATAATATTCTAGTGCACCAAATAAGTTTTTTTGAATCGACGTGAGCATTATTGGTGATTGTGTCATGTAAGATTACTACCGCATTATTAGAAACCAAATAAGTAGCGATAAACGAACTAAGTTATTTCTCATCTTGTTGTTCCGACAGAAAGCTGATGTAGCCGCTGGACCGTTGACTGTTACTGGGAGTCGAAAGAGTGTTATCGATTTCACGTATCCCTTCATGAGCTCCGGCATACAACCGTTGATACTCCATCCCAACTATGTCCACCACGACCCATTCCGCATTATCTATCCTTTTAGCATTGATGTTTGGTTCCTAAACCTATTCATTTTTGGTTTAGTTGCCCTCATGATTTACGCGTTCAATCGTTTTGACCCTTACGAGTGGAAACTGGCCGTGAAGAGCAAAAAGGCCGGTGAAGATAATGCCAAGAATTTCTCACTGAAAAACTCTATTTGGTTTTGCACCTCCACACTTTTCCTCCAGAGCTACCATGCCTCTCCGCGATCCAATGCCGGACGGTGCATTGCCGGATTTTGGTGGCTATTTCTATTGACAATGGTTTTCCTTTACATCTTCAATCTCCAGTTTTTCGTTACTTCCCAGAGACGTCTGGCTTTCATGAAAAACAATTACGATCTCAAAGCACAAAAGACAGTCAAGTATGGCACAGTCTATAAAGGCAACACCTACCACTACTTCAAGAAGACTAGAGCAGTGAAGAGCTTCTGGCATAAGATGAACAACGATCACGCGGACGTGTACGTTAAAGACGTGGCCGCTGGTGTAGAACGAGTAAGAAACTCTAATGGAAGATATGCCTTCCTCGGTGAAAGTCCCTTATTGCGCTATATTGCCAGCCAGAAACCATGCGACGTGGAGGTAGTAGGAGAATACATTGCTCGCACACAATATGCCTTCGCTGTTGCAAAAGATTCGCCTCTTCGTGATCATATCTCAGGTGCTTTGGAAGCTTTGCGGGATAACAACGTTCTTGAAGATTTGGAACGAGACTGGTGGGATCTAGATGATCGACGCCACAGATGCCATAATCTTACGGAATTCGAACGAGCTGGTGCGTATTCTTTATTAGTCAATGAAATATCAGGGATTTACTATATCTTGGCAATAGGAATTGTAGCTTCAACCATCGTCTTCGTGGGAGAAATCGCATTCTTTACATGCTGCGGCGGGGATACGAAGAGTAATCGCGGTGATAAGCCAAAACCGAAGAAAAATGGCTTTCAAGCACCTCAATCTGGAGGAGCGCGCGGAGGGTTTGGCAAAAGTGACGCAAACGACGGAGGGGCAGGTGGTGGTGGAAACATGTGGATCTAGCAACGTGGGTGCAAAAATTCCAGTACTCCAATGAAAACGCCCCTCCCTTCGTTTCCCCTCTCCGATTATCGATTGACGACCGATATTGGAAGTAGCATAACCTCAAAGTTAAAAGGTCTGAAAGGTAATTTTAGCTGTAAAATAGGAATTCAAAATTAATACATGTATAACTTTTTTGCTTAAAATATTGCTGTAATGAATTTCACTCACACACGCGGCGGCATATTGTCCAAATTTTCATCGTTGACAGTAAACACCTCGCGCACGCAAAGCGAACACACGTGCCAAAGGTTAAACTTCACCCAACATGGTTTAAGCTATGATCATGGGTAAAATAGGCAAATATTTAACCAAGTCAAGTAATATTTACCAAAATATACCCAGGAAAATATTACCCAGGATTGTTCATAGTTCTTCCCGTGTTACGTGAAGTTTTACCGTGTCGCGATGACGTCAGTGCGATATTGGTCCCAACGAGAAATCACGAGGGTTGACGGAAACCCTGGCAATGGCACACACATATGCCTTTAAAGCTGGTGTGAATGAAATTCATAGTCCACTGGACTCATTGTCCGGCTAGTAAAGTATAGGGCACTCGACTATACACGCAACACTACTGTGTGTGTGTGTCGGGAGGGTGTGTGATTGCGGGTAGCTGGGCGCAGTGGCGGATAGGCCTATACGAAGGCAATTATTCCAGGCGGTGTTTCGGTGACCTACTGCAGTTGCTAAATGAGATCAAATGCGCTCTAAGCGAGAGAAATTTATATTCATTCGACCCAAATTTAGGCCAAAATCTGTCGCAATCCCCCAAATCGGGAAGAAAGTGCAACTTTTTATTTATTCCATTCGAACCGGGGAAACTTCTACTCTGTCCCCGCGGTCGTGACAGGAAGGAAATAGGCCTACTATCCAAACGTGCTTTGATTTTTCTTAACACAGGAACCAAGGACATACCGTCAACGCGCATGCGAATCCATGCACTGTAAAAACAGTGTTAGAAAGTGAAGGTAAGGTTGTGTTTAGGTGTTTAATGTTTAGCAATTAAACACTTTGTGTTTAGAAATTAAACATTTGGTGTTTAGAAATTAAACGTTTAGAAGCGTTTAATCTCTAAACATGTCAAATATCTAAACACCAACTTTAATTTCTAAACACCAAATGTTTAATTTCTAAACACCATGTGTTTAATTTCTAAACACAAAGTATTTAATTGCTAAACATTAAACACCTAAACACCGCCTTGCCTTCGCTTTCTAAACACTGTTTTTACAGTGTGTTAATACTTGTTTTACCTCTACTTGCATGGTGGGCTGCACCCCACACCACCACACACACACACACACTTACGCACTCTTCGGACGCTCATTTCAAGTTATGTCCTCAATAAGCAATGATGTAAATATTAGTGGATGAGTTAACATTATTTTGGAGGCAATAGATGAAATGGAACCAGTACTAATAAAAAAATCAACACATGCTAGCTGTTTGACCCCATGCAAATTGTCTCTTTTATTTTTAGAGCAATTTTAAGCAATGGCGACACAATTTTTACAACTGATATGAGTAGGGACATGCAAGAGCTATAACCTCCGCAAAATTCAGAAAAATCCATTGCGGGAATCTTGCCATATAGGCCTATGACGGTCATTATTTGTATGTTATAGCGCCCTCTATATGCCTATTTCCCATAGAAAGACATGCAAAACTAGATATTTCATCAAATTTACACAGGATGTAGTTAGTGCAATAAATACTTCATAGTAGTTGTCAAAACTGTGTCGCCATTGATATTTTTTGTTTTATTCTCATCTTGTCATAATAAATGAGACTTTCAAACAGCTGTACGTAGCACACGATCCTCTGCCTAAGTTATTTATTGATTTGATTTATTGGGATAATGTCCGAGATAGCTTAAGAAAACCTCTACAGGAAGCTCATTTCTATTCGGGTCCAATCTCCCCACTCTTTTTTTAACTGTGATATGGCTCTCTATTCATGAGACCGACGTCTTAACGTCCCCTCCAAACATTCAAATATTTACCCCTGAATGATATTTAAAAGCTTCTTTTTCAAGCATACACTGTTAAAAATGTTAATAATTTTACTAGACTTTACCTTTTAAATCACGGTCAATCCCGGTTGTTTGACAATCTTCACTCTTTATTACTGATATCAATCATATAATTACAATTTTGGAGCAGAAAAATTGTAAATAACCAGAAGCTAGGTAATAATACCACACATTTTGAAAAGTAGTATTTAAACGCTGACCGTTTTTAATGTAAGAATATGAACTATGAAAATCTTTTACCTTCTAAAATGTGTTAAATTACACATTACTGATATCAAACGTAAAATAATTACAATTTGGAAACATAAAAACTGTAAATAAACTCGTAACGTCATTAAAATGAAAAATATTTTCCATTTTATTTTAAATAGCTAAAAAAACGATTGTCGATTCCTGTTCTTTGTATTATTTTTGTTCAGTTCAATTATTAATTTCGTAATTTGGACATTAAAGGTGGGTGACCCGATTGACAACCTCGTCCCCCACTTTACTCCATGAAATTTTAGGCCCAGAAAATGTTTCATTTTGATTTTATGAACAAAAACGTTTTACACGTGTGGTATGCCATCATGTATTAACACACACTGTCTATTGGCCAATTTAGTAAACATTAACCAAACGGCTGGGCCGATTGAACTCAAAATTTGTAATCAGATGTTTTGGTGATATGCTGCCATGTGAAGAATAAAACATCATATGCAATTTGGATCATGATCGGGTCATAATTAAAGCAATAATGGCACATTTTTTGAAGAGCGCCTCCAATTTTCAAAAGTTGATATTTTGGCACAGTTACGTTGGTAATTATCTAGGAAACTATACCTGCGAACGAGAATGCTAAGAAATGCGTATTTATCATAAAATAAGCGATTTTGTAATTAGAATTGGGATCCCAGATTGGACTTACGGCAGAGCTGGAAATGCTACGTTTATGTCCGTCCATGATGAAACGGTGCCACCTCGAGGAGATAACCTCTAACTTGACTTGCCTCCGCGACTCTCCTGAACCAATAAAACAACTAATGGATGAGCGTACATGGCGCTATTTCCCGGCTATTTCACATTGGAAGGCCGTTTCCAGCAGCCGTTGAATTATTATCGGGATCCCCGATAATAATTATTCTAATTACAAAATTCATTCGTTTGTGACACACAGACATTTTCGAGCTTAACCATTCAAAGGTATAGTTTACTAGCCAGTTACCAATGCAACCGTGTAAAAATCTATTTTTTTTTGAAAAATTGGGGGCGCTCTTCAAAAAATGTGCTAATATTGCTTTAATTTTACCATCTGATATCTGTAAAATGATGTAGTGTAGTGGATAAGATATAAGATTTGTAATCGTATAAGGCCCTGGTTTGAATCTCAGTATAGCATAGGTACACATGTATGTATAAAATTTACTCTTATGATAAGTAATTGGTGACACTGAAATATGTACATTACATAAGAAACACAAAGTGTATACTGTTTCAAATCTTTTTCTTCGCGTTTTCACTCCTTTTATTGTCTTTATTTCTCAAAATTGCCTAAAATGTAACGTTTTTACAATCACGTCGTAACGTAAATACAAAGTTTATGATATTATAGCTTCAATGTGAAAATTATTGGAGAAGATTGTTTACAATCTTCACACATAATTTTACAATATTGTTTTAATTCTTAACATAATTAACAAGTCAAAACCAACAATAACGTTGAAGCTATGATTTCACGCCGTTATTTTACGTTCCCTGCAATGGTTTCGTATTTTTACGGCCCCAGTTATGCACGTTGTGAGTCCCAGCTGCTGGTTAAAGGACTTTTTTTAATTAATTTTTTTAACAATGTAAGCATAAGGGTTTCTTATTGACTTTTGGCAGTAGGAATGACAGATGCCATATCTGGATTTGAAAGTATCCCGCAGGCGGATTGAGCCGCTAAAAACAAAATCGTTATTCTTCTCCGGTCGGTCCGTGTGTCTGTCCGCCCGTTTTTCTCTCTGTATGTCTCCAGACTGCTTGGTACTGCCTTTCCTCCGGCTGTTTTTACCTCCTTTTATATAGGCAAATTAAATTTATTTCCGCTTTTGTATATTTTTGCGTGGTATTTTGGGCAGAAACTTTGTTTAAGTCCAATCATAGACGTCAGTGCTTTTACATCTGTCTCTGAGTGCGGGTGTATATACGCCAACGGGCTGCGACAACTGGAAAACGCGTTGACGTCACTGATTCGACAAAAGCAAATGCTAGTAGATTAGCTTAGATATACATGGTATATTTAATTACATAAAAAGACAAAAATAGCAAATATCGACTTGACATGCAACCAGTAATAATACAGTGCACATTTGAATTAGGCATATGGTTAGTTCTTACTTCATCGGCAGACGTCGGCCGAACGAAGCATGCTTTTCGAAATGTTTTGCGCGACAGATAATATAAACATACGCGGTGTGAAAATCGTGTGTGTCGGTTGACATGACATCTGCCGATAGAGTATTGGCGGGTTTGTAATAAAATTGGATTGATTCAGCCCAAATGTATTGGTCGAGCTATGAGTTGCAAAAATATTGGGCGAGACGCAGTCGAGCCCAATATTTTAAAACTCATAGCGATACCAATAAATATTGGGCGCAAATCATCCAATTTTATCATTATCATGCGTAGGATCCGATATTATCGCGTATCGGACACCTCAAATCATGATAATATACTTTATCGGCAGATGTCGGTCGACGCTGGGCTTTCGAAACATGATTTGCATGCCGGATGATGAACATACACGTTGCATAAAAAGCATGTTCGAAAGGCTAGCGTTTGCAGACATCTGCCGATTAAGTATGAACCCACGGATCCACCGGATCCACGTACAGCCTTCCGAACGTGCTTTTCGCACCAGATGCATAAACACATGCGTTGCGCTTGGAGCATGGGCAAAAGACTAGCAATGGCCGATGTCAAGTGAACCCACCGTTATAACAAACCTTATAAACTCTGCAGGCATAAGTTGTTAAGATGTTAAGCCGATGATTGCTATTGCCATTAACTAATGAAATACTTCGCGTGACATAAGTGTTCACGTAGTTTATACATTTAATATTATATTTTTATGTAAGGAATTTGCCGTTAAATAGGTGGTCATATATGCTGTTGTTTCTCTATTATGAAGTACACAGAGTAAGGCGACGAAAAAACACCTTGTTCTACGGGCGGACGGACCTTATCAAATAGGGTCAATCAGGCGTGTTTTTACCTTATTTTTTAACAAATGACTCTAAAAATCACAAATCTGTAAAAAAAATAGCATTTTTACTCACTCTGCTCATTTACTTATTCAAAAAATCAAGTTTTCTTTTTCAAAAAACAAACAAACAAAAACCACGACTAATTTTACATACGCTTAATCAGTGTCGGTCGCGTCGGGCCCGTAGAACTTTTTTTGGTGTTTTAACTTTACGAAAATTATTCATTTCTATTTGTACATAAGTAATTGACTATCTTGAATAAAGCAGGATGCAAATATGCTAACTTTCGCTTTCACAAATCGTTTGTTTTATAGTTTGATTGTTTTATATATAGATCTTAGAGGAGTATTTTCTGGCATATTAATTCGATGTTATGTTAATCGTGCCATAATACAAAAAGAGATGGGGTAGACTCCAGTGCTGCCACGAAGACAATTAAATCGAAACGCAATTTTGGAGGTTAATCCTCTCATAGGCAAACGCTGGCCGGGCGATCATGCTTTTGTCGCGTTAGGATGCGTGGGAATTTAAGCATGATCGAACGTTTTGATAAGTGATTAGATGCCTCAGCGATGAGGTATGAAACACACCATTTAGAAACCATAAACTTTCTCTAGGAGCCTAGTGCCAGTCATATGATTTGGGGAATACAACCACAGAGAGGACACGGGTTGGTACATTTTGTGACCCCACGTTTCTGTCTGCTACAGTTGAATTCAGCAGCTTGACGGAATAAAGTACAGTATCACGTGCACTTTATCCGTCAAGGCCTGCCGAATTAAACTGGGAGCAGCCAAAGTGGGTGCAGGAAATGTACCAACCCGAGAGACACAGAGCTTAGGATACTGTGAATACTTCAAATTTTATCTTAATGAGCCTTATAAGAAATAAATGTGGGGAATGTTAACGAAACGAGTTATAAACTAGACGAGCTCACAAAAGTGGGACAACAGAGAATGGGAGAAACTCGGGAGCATCGATTCGACTATATGGACAGGTACAATTCCAGTTTACAAATTTAAGATTTTTGTACAAAATTTTATTCAAACTAAGACAATTGCAGCTACACACACAATACCTTGAAAGAGTATTGTCAGCGGTCCGATTTTGATCGCGGTGAATATTATTAAAAGTTATCTGGGCGAAGGCATGACATCTGAAAGCTCACAACAAAGGAATTGTAATTCTACTCCAATTTAGAACTCCAATCACGCGTCTTTAAAAATAATAACTTTTATGGAGAGAGAGGGGTTTAAATTTTAATAGTGTGTTTACAGGACAAGAGAAAAAAAGTTGCAGCAAGATGAATTGAAGACCTTCTGTGAAGATGCAGAACCGTAAGAGATTGACTTTTGTTCGTAGCAACTGTCTAACAGTTGTATACTGACACGCAGTGTATTAATAATATTGGTCTGTTGTTGGTTTAAAAAACAACTACAGTTGGATCTACTCCAAAAGAGTAAAAATGAAAACTCTCGGAATAGCTAAAAGTGAAGGATAAGTTGTTAATTCTTGTAAGTTTTTTCAAACTGAGAAATTTTACTGGGGTTAGACGGTCTATGGGATGTAAAACTGCTCTAACTCACATTCCATATTGAATGCCAACTTGAATTATTTTGTTAGTATGACCTAATAAACAATTTCAAACCATTTTAAACAAATCGGATGACAATTTGGTAAATTCTACTTCCAATTGTTATGAGCTCATAAAGCATAGCTTTGTTAAGATGCAGCCGATTAAATTAGCATATCAAAATTCGACCAGTTCAAATTTTTTCTCCATGTGAAACTCTCCTCCTTACCTTTTGTAACACAATCCGCTATATGAATTTAGAAAACTTTTATCATTCATATCATTTAGTAAAAACATGTCCGTGGCTCAATGGCCAAATAAGATTAGTGTACCGTAAAAATTTACATCGAAAGCAATATCTCAGTAAATAATCCAGCATATAATTAACTTCAAAGTATTAAAAATTCTAATAATGGACCTATTTTAAGATATTAAAGGGATTAGCAGCGATTTGCTAATCCGAAAATAGAAAAAAATTACGCAAAATTCATATGTTATATCTTGTACGGCATGGATATGCGAACAGAACCTGCAAGTGGTTGGCTGGAAATCAGAGTTGATTAAAGACAGGGCAGTAGTATGTTTATATGGATTGTAAGTTCTATACGTGCGTATCAAAATTCCGGACACCTGAGATAAAATAAAAAACTTTCTCGGTGAATATCCCAAATTTTAAGCCTGATATTGTGCACCACTATCAATACAGTTGACCTCAACACAGCATTATGATCTGTTTATTCTGTGGCAGTTGTAAACCACAATCAGGGGTTTATTTAGATTTTTGAGACGTCATCGCTTTATGTCTATTTACAGGAGACGGTTTATGACAATTTCTCAAATACTTCATTGTTTTTACTATTGGTTGGTTTCTACATTAAGGCAATTATATGGAAGTGTACACAATTATCCCTAATTTAATTTAAGTTAAAACAAAGGCCATTGCCACATTTGTGAGTGTCTCGCCAAATCGCTGGATATCCCTTTAAGTAAACCACAATTCATATAATTAAAGCATCCAAAAAAACCAATAAAGAACAAAGCAAAAAAAACAAAAGCAGGCAATCACCAAAATATGAAATTTCTTCAATTTGCTCTCAAATGATAGCTAGGCCATTGGCAGACAGAGATATATTTTACACACTTAAAAATAACATACCCAAAAACAGATTAGGGGACATGATATGAGGATAAAGACATCCGGTAATTTGTAGGCTAACTTTTAAGTTTTCCATAAACTTTAATCAACAAAATGTGTATATTACATGAATATTTTGATCATACTCACGTATATTAAAACCACAAGGTTATAGACCGGTCACAACAGTGTGCATAGCGGGGGAGGGAAAGGCATTGGCTACGGCGTCATTGTTCTTTGGTTTTAAACGCCATTTTCTTCATCTGATGAAGTTAGACGTCGCGGGACGGAAATTACAAAATCGTTCGTTTAACCCATAAGGAAGATGACTTGGTATTAATCATTTGGGGGTGAGGGCTTTTGTATTATTAAAAGCTTTACAACCATGCAAAACATATCGATTTTGAAAACTTCTTGAGGGCGATATTTTTCAAATGTGCCACGTTGTCTCTTTAAGCAACCTATAAGGGGGCTATTTGGTACCGATTTAATTTAATAATTTGATATTAATCTTTATCAATTTTCAGTCTATTGACACCAAAATTGCTTTCCTTTCAAGTTTTTAAATCAGATCATGCTTCAACTTCCTTCCCCTGCACCTTGTGTCTACCCATACATTATTCTTACTTTTTGTCATTTTGAGTTGGATTTATATATTTATTAATCTTTCCCTGGAGATGGCCAGCGCACGATAGTGTTGAAAAAAAAACCCCATGTGTGCTTGGCTGGATTCGAACCGGCGACCTTCGTATTACATGCACGACGCTCTAACCGACTGAGCTATCAAGCAGGGTTGGTAGGAGAGCGATAGATATCATCTATAGGTGTTAGGTTCGAAAGGTGTCCTTCGCTTTCCTAGCGGATAGCATCAGAACTGTATATTTAACATATACGATTATATTTGTTTTGAGATTTAAACTACTTAGTTCTCCAGGTAGACAAGGATGTATATATTTATTATCTTTCACTGGAGATGGCCAGCGCACGATAGTGTTGAAAAAAAAAGAGTTGGATTTGTCTAAAACAATTTTTTCCTATTTGTTTATACCAGATTTATTGCTACAGACGCCAGATCGGTAGTTCCACCGGCCCTTGCACGGACAATGGAAGGTTTGCAGGCTACATCATGGAACTCTTGATTCGCATTAGTGACGTTATAAGAGGCATTTACGACCTTTAGAAAACCGGGCTTATGCAGATGCGGTGATGGAGTGAGCGCGCCCATGCCCAGCTGCTGTTCATGAATGTGACCGATATGCGATATCGATCGAGTGGACCTTGAATTCATGCGGTTACATTTCCGAACACAGCTGGGCATGGGCGCGCTCACTGCATCACCACATCTGCATCTGCATAAGCCCGGTTTTTAAAGGTCGTAAATGACTTTTGAGTATGATCTGAGGTGGAACAGGTTCCAGATGGCAAGTTTGGTGCACCTAGAAAAATATGGAACGGAATGGTTGGAGATGTTGTTCGTGCAGGTAAATTTTATAAATTACATCTATAAATCATGCTCTTTTTATTTTAGGGTGTGGCATTAAAAACATTTCTTCCAGATTTGATATGGTATTGGATAGAATTATAGAGACATGAGGACATTTCCAGAGAGAAGCGCCCTCAATTGTTTTCGAAACCAGTTCTTTTGCATATTTGGAATGCTTACCAATGTATTAGATCACACCTGAAGTGAATAAGCCAAATACTCCGTCTTTATGTAATAAGATGATGACTAAGTAATTTCTGTCGTGTATTCACAGAAATTCAAAGCATGGTTTCCTATAGGGACGATAAGGATATAGAAGGCTAGTTCAAAACAAGGTTTGCGGTTTTCTTTCATGCTTGTTTGTCCAATAAACCTTCGAAACGTCCTCGGTAGGTGGTCTACCGCCGATCAAGTGGAATTTGAGAGAAATTTCTATCCTCAAAAAATCTCTTCCTGTCACTTTAAGTGCAAATTGTTTTCAGATAGTGCATGTATGTTACACTACACTGTAGAGTACTGGTTAAACTTCCTAAATCCCAGCGATTTGTAAATCTCAGGTTTGTATAATGTTTATGCAATTTTCAGTTTAAATTTGCTGCGTCATAGGGAAGAACAGTAGGATTCGAAACTTTCCCTATAAGAACCCAGGTTAAAGAAATAAACAGAAGAGTGTGCCAACCTGTACCTGTTGCATACGGTTTCGTCACTAAAGACGAAGTGTATCCTGTACCGCGATGGACGAGATGAAGGACATCACTAGTACCCCAAGCTCTGTCACGAAGGTCTGTCCGCCCTTTTTTCTAGGAGCTCGGGGTCGTACGCTCACGAAACTTGGTGGGTGGGTGGGTGTAGCTTGGGCCAGGTCAGCAAGATCAATTCGATTGCTTAGCGGATGCGTAGCCATGTGATCGCGAAACCCGGGGACTAGTCGGTTGATATTTCAGTCACCATCAATTTTGAGTTGGTGTTTTACAATTACTTTATCATGTAAGCAAGGTGTTTTTATACCCAAAATACACTTGTATCAAGAAAAAAAAATTAGAAAAGTCTGAGAAACTTCAGGGCATATTACCTGGAAAAAGCACAGCTTAGAGCATGCCTCATTTCAATGACCATTGATGAGCCATTGTCGCTAAGATATTGCCATTTTGGCCCATTTTGCGCTTCAGTAATTTTATGCGCCAACATCGTGAAGATTGTGATAAAAATGGTAATAATAAATTGGGTTAGTTGGATTAATTAATTAAAAATCATAAAAACCTTTACCACTATTACACAGCACTTATAACATTGTAACATTGCCCGACCCGAGTTTATGGTGTGATCACGAGACCATTATAGTTATACTGCTAAAGTACTTCTGTCACAGAGAATCCTTACCATCCTGTAATTGTGCTGTTACATGCTATATTATCTGTATTCAATCTCAATTAACACCTGATGTATCCAAATTAACAAAATAAACAAAAGTAAACAAAGTTGTAACACTGAAGTTGAACATTTTGATTTGAGCTTATTCAAGAAAGTGAAACTTAGTGCTCTGCATTGATACCCCTTTGACAGTAGTATTTTACACACACTAAAACCTATGCCTTTTTTATTAAACGACCCTGGTTAACATTTATATGCATTGTTACCGACGTATGAGTCGTCCCAGGACAATAGAGTAGCTACCTTTTTCACATTTTCATAAAAGATTCCTATTGATTACATGGCCTTAAATTATTTTAAAAGTTTGTATACTTATTTTTGTGCACCCTGTATTACTATGGGAGCTCATCAAAACATATTCTAATTAATATTGTATCGAAGCTTATGGTGTACACTGTAATAATAGGTACTTGTTTTTAAGATTCTTGCCACAGGAAAAAAAAAAATACAATAATAAAGTAAGTATAATGTTGAGGAAAACAATTTGATGTTTCTAATATCACCCTATTTTAGTGCCCACCATGTATACCACATGAAACTAGTATAAATGGATTCCTTGAACCATTAGCTTTCCAAAAATATATAGTTTTATGGGTGTCAGATGTATAGTTTTGACACGAAATAGTAAAATAAGTGAAAAGGGGGTGGTAAGTAACAAAATTGGGTACGTAAACGGGCATATGGCAAGCCATAAAGGCCATAAACGTATTGCGCAACGCGTGGCGAGGAAAAGTAGCAACGCGTTGCGACATTTCAGCAACGCGTTGCGACATTTCAGCAACGCGTTGCGACATTTCAGCAACGCGTTGCGGTGTCGGCCAATCATAATCATGAATTTCTGTGACGTATTTCAAAAAATAGACCCAAACGCGTTGCTAGGATTACTTCGCAACGCGTTGCAAACCTTCACAACGCGTTGCGACATTTCAGCAACGCGTTGCGACATTTCAGCAACGCGTTGCGACATTTCAGCAACGCGTTGCGACATTTCAGCAACGCGTTGCGACATTTCAGCAACGCGTTGCGACATTTCAGCAACGCGTTGCGACATTTCAGCAACGCGTTGCGACATTTCAGCAACGCGTTGCGACATTTCAGCAACGCGTTGCGACATTTCAGCAACGCGTAGCGGTGTCGGCCAATCATAATCATGAATTTCTGTGACGTATTTCAAAATATAAATCTCAAAAGCGTTGCGACCTTCACAATGCGTTGCAAACCTTCACAACGCGTTGCGGAAATACGTTATGCCCCTTATCGCCTTCACAACGCGGTGTGATGAAGTTTGCAACGCGTTTATGTGAAGCTCGCAAAGCGTTGTTAAGGTTTGCAGCGCGTTGTGAAAGCCATACGGGTCATAAAGTATTGCCGCAACGCGTTGTGGATCTCTATTTTGAAAGACGTCACAGAAATTCATTGATTTGATTGGCCGACGCCGCAAACGGTTGCCGCGAAATGTCGCCAACGCGTGCTACTTCTAACAACGCGTTGCGGCCACAATTACGTTAGACCCTATGGTTGTGGACCGTCGCAACGCGGTAAAGCTCACACCGCGTTGTGAATCTCGCAACGCGTTGTGAAGGCTTGCAAGCGTGGTTCTGTGAGTTTCCACAACGGCGTTGCTAGATACTTTGCAACGCGTTGTGGGCTATTTTTTGAAATACGTCACAGAAATTCATGATTTTTGATGGCCGACACGCCGCAACGCGTTGCTGAACTGAAATGTCGCAAGCGTTGCCGAAATGTCGAAAACGCGTTTGCGGCCAATACGTTATGCCTTGATGGCTGCCATAAACGCAAAGGTGTCCCCCAATAAGAACGCGACCCTTTAGCGATCGCGAGCGACGCCCTGAGAGGAAATATTTTAGGGGGCCCTGTCAGCAGATGCTGACCACTGTGACTTTAATATCAGCCATTGCCAGGCAATGTCCTTATGTAGTCGAGACGGGAGTCGACCAATCATCAGGAACCAACAAATTGTTGCCTACATGATGCAATATATTAAAACGGTTCTGATGCTCACAGCTGTTGAATTGCCTTTTCTATGCATACACATCCCAAATCAATCAATATTATAGGGGACCTGGCGAGGCGAAAGGTAAACATGACTCGGATCAACATTACATTGGGGAAGAAGTGTCGCCCCCCCCCCCCCCCCCCCCCCCCCCCCCGAAAATGACCGTAAGTATGGCAACATTTTTTTCCATGATTGTAGGTTTTAGGTGCAGAGTAGCAAAATTAACTTTTTTTTTTTTTTGGTTTTTTTTTTTTTCGTTTCATGAACATGAAGTTGCTCAGTGTACTTCTAGAGACAATGGTGTCATGGAAGATCTGGAAAGAGATTGGTGGCATCTGGAGGACTGCAATATAATTATTGCCATAATTTGACGCAATTTGAAAGGCTCGGTGCATTCTCTATGGCAGTTAACGATCTATCTGGGGCTTACTATCGCCTGATAATCGGAATCGTGGCTTCGGTACTGATCTTTCTGGAAGAATACTTATATTGGTATGTCTGTGGGAGGAAGAAGAATCATGGTGCAGGACTGGTGGCAGCGGAGATGATGGTGGTGGTAAGTAAATACAAAAAAATAGATATTGTATTTCATGATACCTTTGTCATGAACTAGTTCCATGGTCCATCTCTTCCTCAGTTGTGTTCTCCATTGTGTGCTGCACGCCCAATAGCCTCGTCTATTAGGTCACGGTTTATTCTGCGTAAACGTGCAAACTAGGACACTGGGTTATGGGAATCTATTAACTCTCGTCTTACCAAGGGGGTACCTCCAGTGAACTTTGCTCCACTTACGTGAACTGAAATGCCAAAAGTGTTCTAAAAAGTTTCTATAGTATCATTCTCTACCTCATCCTTTCTGGTCATTTTAGCGAAACAAATGTGAAGGTACTAAGGAGCACCTTCACCAGGGTTAGGCTATGCCGTCCCGTCAAAGTCCAAGGGTGGGGGTGCCACCCAATGATATTTTATGGTACATTTTTGGCTCTAAAACGCTGTTTATGTAAAACTGTCAGTTGCTATCATTCAGAGCTGAAAACGGCATTTCAAAAGATTATTTTCAACAAAATTGTATCAACGTGTTCGTTCCAAATGTACTTGAGATTTTGTGGATTCAGATACGACCCGAAAGACTCCCACGTTCAATTTCCACACTAATTATAGCAGCTGTGTATTTCCTGACAAGAATTATGAAAGACTGATGCTAAACCACATTCAGGACACAATAGACAATTTGCGGACTAAACATCCGGACGCTGGATTTTGTATTTTGGGGGACTTTAATCAATTAAATGTAAAAACAACAAATTCATCCAAGTTGTCAAAGAGCCCACTAGGGGCGATGCTATATTGGGCAAAATTGTTACCAATTTTGCCAAATTCTACACTACACCAAATGTAGCATCCCCTATTGGACGTAAGTGATCATTCTACAGTCATATGGATCCCGAATCAGAGTAAACCTAAGGTTTCCAATAAAACAATCATTCGTACTGTACGTCCCATTAAGGACTCTGGCATTCGGGAGTTTGGTGCTTGGATTGCCCAACATGGCTGGTCTGAGGTTTATAAAGCCAGCAATGTGGCTGATAAAACCAACGCTTTTTATCAAACTTTGCATGACCGTATGGAAATTCATTTTCCAACACGTAAAATTAAAGAGTGTATTTCGGACAAGCCATGGATTTCTAGCAAAACAAAGGATCTTATTCGTCGACGCCAGGAAGTTTTTAATTACTCCAAACCCGCGCTGTGGAGGTTTTATAGAAATAGAGTGCAGAGATCAATTGTTGTTGATAAACATGAATATTATAAAAATAGGATTCAAAAATATAAACAATCAAACCCTGCTGAGTGGTATAGACACATAAAAGTCATGACAACTGACAATAAATCACAAACATTAATAAAACCCCCACCCGGCATTGCCCGGCGTAGATCGAAACGATGCTATTGAAGTAATAATAGTATTAATAATCACTTCAGCTCAATTGGAAAAGATATCAGTCCGTTGGATACTTCAGACCTTCCCGCGTATCTTCCTGCTTTTTCATCATTACCTGAAATTTATCCATGGGATGTTAACCTCAGACTTTCCAAGATTGGTAGGAAGAAGGCGGGTGGTCCTGACGGTATACCAGCAAAACTCATTCGTGAATTCACGTATGAGCTTGTGAACCACTTTGTCACATTTTGAACGCTTCGTTTAGGGAAGGATCGGTTCCATATGGCACGCTCCACGTATCAAATCATGGCGAGTTTTCCCGCGCATGTCGAGTTTCACGCTCTGTGTATCGAGTTTTCCTCGCCATATGTCGAGTGTGCAGAGTTATATGTCGAGTTTACAGCGCTATCTGTCCAGTTTGGCCTCTATACATCGAGTTTTGCTCTCTATATGGTGAGTTTGACATAAATCATGTCCAGTTTTCCTCATGTCCAGAAAAAAATCATGCCGAGTTTCAAAATCATGGCGAGTTTTCTCCCGCATGTCGAGTTTCACGCGCTGTGTATCGAGTTTTCCTCGCCATATGTCGAGTATGCAGCGTTATATGTCGAGTTTACAGCGCTATCTGTCCAGTTTGCCATCTATACATCGAGTTTTGCTCTCTATATGTGAGTTTGACATAAATCATGTCCAGTTTCCTCATGTCCAGAAAAAAAATCATGCCGAGTTTCAAAATCATGTCGAGTTTGCTCATGTTGAGAAAAAAATCATGTCCAGTTTGCACATGTTGAAAAAATCATGTCCAGTTTTTTAAAACTCGGCATGAATTATTCCGGACATGATTTATTCTGGACATGATTTATGAAACTCGGCACATAGAGTTCAAACTGGATAGGCAGCGCTGTAAACTCGACATATAGCGGGGTAAACTCGATATACAGCGCATGAAACTCGACATGCGAGGGAAAACTCGCCGTGATTTGATACGTGGAGCGTGCCATAGTTCCATGTCAGTGGAAGCGTGCTATTGTTGTGCCTATACCTAAAACCAACCCCCAACATGGGATAAACTAAGACCAGTATCCCTAACGGATCATTTTGCCAAATTTGCCGAATCCTTCATTACAGACTGGTAGATGGATGACATTGAGGGGCAAATTGACGATTGTCAATTTGGTAACCGGAAAGGGCGTTCTACTACACACTATTTGGTTAAGCTTCTTACAAAATTACTAAACATGCCGATCAACCCAAAAGTCTTTCTAGAATTATTATAACTGACTTCAGTAAGGCTTTTGATCGTGTTGACCATAACATTGCGATCCCTAAATGGTTGAGCATGGGTGCACGCCCTTCTTTAATCCCTTGGGTTTGTGATTTTCTGTCCAATAGACAACAATGTGTTAGGTATCAAAGTGTTTTATCTGAGTGGGCCAAACTTGAAGGAGGTGTTCCACAAGGCACCTCAAGGTGGTTATATTCTTGCTGTTGTTAACGACGGCTGCCGTTGTTGAAGACAAGGGAACCTGGCTCTTAAAAATATGTTGACGACCCTAACACTGTAGAAAACTAGTTATGTGACACAGATATACTGTTCAAAACGATTTGAACCAATTTGATAAATGGGGGCGAGGACACGAACATGATCTAAACCCTGCCCAATGTATGTATATGGGATACTCACCTTTGTGAGGAATCACCTGTACTGCCCCATTACGCTTATGTGCGCAAGATTTTTCTGGAAGGTACATTATACCATTGTCAAAGATCCTAGGCATAAAAATTGCTAAAGATATGACTGAAGTGGGAGACCCACATTGGGGATATCATTACGCGTGCTAGTGGGTGGACTTTTTATGATAAGTACGCAAAAACAAATCAGGCTTAATATTGCAAACTTGATTGGCAATTTATGTTGGTTTTGTTCGCCCACTACTCGAATATGCGTTCCTGTCTGGCCTCTGGTGGATATGAAAAGCAAAATATGATTTGGACGCATACAAAAGAGGGCATGCAAGATTGCAATAGGTTTCACAAATTATACTTCGTATCAAGATGCCCTTGAGACAGCAATATTCAGGACATACGTGAAACCGCGCTCCCGTGATCAGATTTGCCTTGAATCTGCCAAAAAATAGTGCAATCTGATCATTTCAACATTGGTTGCAATTTCAGATCCCAAAAAATTACGCTATCTAATTAAAATTCACGTCATTGTCAGGACAAGCTTCAAGTATCCAGTGATACCACTCACTGTGACCGGTCTTCAAGACAATATTAGGCTGATCAATTGTTTTTCTCTTGGTCCTACGTAAGTGCCGGCTAACCTATTACCCGAACTCTGCTGCTACTTTTCAAGTGTTACTTACCTGTGGGATGTTTGTGAACCAACCCTGGACCCCTGGCCCACCCAAACACGAACTGTACAAGACCTGATAGAGCCCACAAATATGGTCAACCGACATTGGAATGCATATGTATACGACGTGTACTATCGTATTGGCTACCATTTGCCAATTCTTCCGTTTCTCATCTCAATGCCCTACTTCAACGAACTCACCTCTCTCCAATCTACAAGAGTTTTAGTGACTCTACATCAACTACCTAATGAATCTCAATAATCATGACAATAAACTAAGCTCTGATTAATCAGAGAGTGGGTAATAAAAATTTGCTGAATGTCTAATCTATATTCAGTCTCAATCCTAAACAAACAGTAATGGGTATATCTGAAACTTGGCTAAATAGTAGCTTTAGTTAATCTGAACTGTCAATGAACTCAAATTACTGTTGTTTTTTTAGACAAGACCGCTCCTCAAGACGGTGGTGGAGTGTGTCTACTCATTCGTCCATCACTGAGCCCGGCTTGGTTCGCTAAACCCAATCCCAAAGGTGTTGAGCTGGTGTGGTGGAGTTGATGTCAAATGGCAAAGATGGTACCTAAGATCTGCTGTTCTATCGCCTACCCTACCATGATTGAGCTTCTCTTGAAATCTAATTTGCCAACTCTTGCTAAGCGCCGTGACGTCTCTAGTCTCTGTATTTGTTCAAAATCTTCCATGGTTGTGTTCATCTCCCACCCCTTACAGACCTCATCCCCGCACTAGGGCCTGACGTCACCTAATCCTGTGCGGTTGACCCCCTTTTTTGCCGTCTATCGCGTTCTAAGACCTCATTGATCAGTAAGTTCCTTCACCTCTGGAAGTACATACCTGAAGCCATTGTCAAGTCACTTCCCTCAAGCCTTCAAACATTGGCTGTCCAATCCCCCTTCCAGCCCCAGTCTTTTGTGTCTTCTCTGCTTTTGTTTTGTCATTATTTCGCTGTTGCATGTTTTGTATTTGTGTTTTCTTTTTTGTTTTTGTATCGTTTTTTATTTTGGTGTATGTAGGCATCCCTTTAATTTAGTGTTAGATCAATATTGGGTTTGGGACTGGCAGGGTTCAAGACGAAAATGTTATTAAATTAAATAAATAAATCACGTACAAAAAGATACACAAATAGTGCAATCCTATGGCTAATACTTTTTAAGTACTCCTTTTTAAGCAAATTTCTTTATTTTTTTAATCAGTTTAAATTTGATGCTACAGGTAATTGTGGCAATATTGTAGTTTTGGTGTTTTTTAATGTGAAATTATGTTTAAATTCACCAGAATAAGTTTTAATTGAAGGTAATTTATGTTAGACTATTTTTATTGTTGAATATGTAAGTATTCAGCCTTATGGGCTGCGATGGCAAATGTAGAATTAAACCATGTAATCAAAAAGCCTATGGATGAAAATCCGTTATCCCTACGTTTTTTAGCGCAGAGTTGGATTTTCGCCCATTTTCGTGGAAAGTGCAATTTTGCCTCGCGGAATCTGTGATGTCATGTTGGTTACTTCTTTGGGTATCAATGAAAAGGAGGACCGTAGCTATGCACTGGTATCAAAATCATAAGCATCGGGACGATCGGGTGCTTTATAACAAATTCTCGAGGTTGTGGTAACCCCCCCCCCAAACCCACCCACCTTGATAAACCGTGTTATGAAAAAGGATCGTAAGACCGAGGGTCAAAGCACGATTCAGAGCGGGAGGCGACCAAGAAGAGAAATCCCAGTTTTAGACGTTGATTTAAAGCGGCACTGCGCACATTTGCACAAAAATATGAAATTTCTTAATGTGCTTCTCAAATGATAGTCAAGGCATTTGGAAGAACAGAGATATATTTACACATAAAAATCCAACATACCCCCAAAACAGAGAGGGACATAAATAAGAGGATGAAAGAAATCCAGGAATTGTAGGCCAACTTTTAAGTTTTCAATAACTTTAATCAACACCAACAGTGTATATACATGAATATTTTGACTCGTACTCACTTGATATTTAAAACCACAAAGGTTATAGACCGGTCACACCGTGTTGCATATACGGAGTGTGTGGTCTTGTTGTGAAAAGCCATTTCGTCGTCTGCTGAATTAGCGTCGCCGGCGACGTTATTAACCGTGACATTATAAAATCGTTCTGTTGACCCATAAGGAAGCTGATTTGGTCTTAATCATTAGGGTGAGGATTTTTTATATAACCGCTTTACAACCATGCAAAAATATCGATTTTGAAAAATCTTATGGGCGCACTATTTTTCAAATGTGCCCGTGTCTCTTTAACACGTAAAAAGCGAAATCTTGACGAAAAATTCCGAATTATATTGTTGTCACGGAATATTTTTTTATTCAAAACCGTTGGAGCTGAAGAATCAACTCACATTGAAAGGGTTATTTCTTAATTTATGTTGGTATGAAGTAAAAAGGAGGACGGGGTCGTATGTGGGTCATGGGAACACACATGACCGACCCCACATCAAACGTGCACCAAACTGAGTTTGTGGTTTGCACCCTGGTATTGCTGTATTTCTATTGATAGCTTGGGGCGAGTTGTATATTGAATGAGGCTTGGCCGCTATCGAGATCTGATGCAGAGATTTCCCAAGTAGGGCGCCCTCAATTTTCAAAACAAATCATAATTAGGGGGGGGTAGGACGCGATCTGCTCGATTGGGCATTGGGGAATTTCCAACGGTAATTGTGAATGCTACGTGCATTTACTATGGCAGTCCTTGGTCCCGTGACATTAAAAAATCATCTCTTAAACCTTGTTCAAAAAATCTTAGTAATATCATGTTAATAAGAAAAAATATGCTTCAACATCCGTCGGGGTTAGTGGTTAACAATCTGGCCAAATTGTGGAATTTCCAATAACCGGTCATTTAGATTTAAATATTGCGTTGACCCGGTTAGTCTTTAGTCAAGGTCTGTGTGTAACCGTTCGTTCGACTAGCGTGCGTCACGAGCGTTGTTCCTACCGTGAAGTCTTGGAAACTGATAGCCCCCTTACCCCCATTCCCCGGAAGGTGATGAAGTTTGAATTTGCTGGGGGGGTAGCTTTCTTCCCTGTTGGCAGGTCCTACCCCCCTGTCATAACTTCTTGTCCAGGGCGACACCACGAAATATCCTCCCATTGAAATACACGTTAAAGGCGGACATTGTCGTGATCCACAAACCTCGCCACTACCCCCCCCCCCCCCCGATTTACCCACAAAAAAGGGAAATTTTATATCATCGGAACCGTGAGCCTTGTAATCCACGTTGTACCTCATATACGTGCAAACTCGGCGTGCTATAAGAATTCGCAAAATTACAGCAGCAGTGGTCTATGGACCGTGGGAAACAAGCAAGCTCATAACACAAAAACCACAAGATCGGGGGATAACTCAAAATTTGGTGATTTTCTCAAGGGATCTAGGAACAATGAAATAAACGGAAGGTGCTGGAATCACGAAATACCCTTTAGAGTGCTATTGGAGTTCGTTTTTCGACCACACGTGCAAGATATTGATGTTTTGAAACGAGTTCTAATCAATAAAGATTAGAAATTTTCAAACATTTTGGTCATTTGTACCGATGCAGGAGTATATTTTTGAGATCGAGCAAAACTCATTGCGGCCGATCCGGGCACATTATTACTTTCGAATTTCTTATTTTTCGAGATTCAAAGTAATTGATCATTTTCGACACGATTTATTTCGTTATTAAACATTTTACAATCAACGATATCTTCGACCATGCCACGTTAAATTTGATACAGATGGTCTTAGTTTTCCCGGACCTAGGGCCTACCCACAATACGTCAGAAAATGCCTCAAAATGCGCTTTTTGGCAAAAAATTCTAAAAAACCCCTTTTAGTTTGACCCGTCCCCAACAAACGTGACCGAAACTTTATTTGCCCACCATGCTAAAAGGACCAATGTGCGAGCGAAAGTGATAACATTAGATTTTTATAAGGTTTGGACTAAAGGTGATTGATTTACCAAAACGGGTATAAACACGATTGGTTACAGTGGCAAAATAACATTGAATTGAAAATAAAAAACTTACCTTTAGATCATAAATATCACCGAAGAATGGTCCAAATAAGGATTTTTTATCCCCTTCGATTAGCCTGATTTTAAATGTAAAGTCAAATTGTTCCGCAATCGTTTTAGCAATTTTCTTGTTTTGGGACTTAAAATCAAATTGGTGAAAGCAACACTTTATTTTAAGAGGAATAAAACACTTGTTTTAAAATTGTGATATGTCTAAATCATCCAATATTTGCTTAAGTTCTGTTTCTTTTACAGAAACGGAAAGGTTGGGAATTTTGCTCTTGTTAAATATACCTTTAAAAATAACAAATATATAAGAAAGGTTATAAGAAAAATACATCCTTTCACACTTCTACGGCAACAAAAAACACCATCAGGGATTATTTTGATGATATGTTTAAGTTAATTTTCCGATTTGTGTCAATGTGCCACAACTGAATTTGATACCCGGGAAGCGGAACCTGATGATTGTGAATTGATACCATAGCTAGCGGTATTTCGCATTTGCAGCCAGTCCCTCTTTTTTGGAACAAGCATAGGTAAGAGACCAATATCCTATCGTTCTATCCCCTGACCCCCCCCCCCCCACCCCCACCCCGTGCTCTTAACATTAAAGCCACTATCAGTGATTGCTTAACTCAGGAAATAAAAAAAAAACAGATTCTGTAAACAAGTATAGGTATCATAACCTGAAAGTGCTAAAAATGAAAGCAAACTAATAAGGGCAATTTCAAATTATACAAAACTTTGGGCCTATTTTAATCACTTAAAATGTATTCAAACATAACAAACACTAATGACGTTGTGGCCAGGAAATCTAATTTTATAGATTATGGACATGGGGGGCAACTGACGATGAAACCGAGTCAATGTTTGGGTTTACTTGGGTAAAAAAATATATGAACATAGAATATTTTTGTTATAAATGTACAGATATGAACTGTTGCCCCGGGGTGAAATGACCCGTAACAATAGGACTGTGTGCAAGCTTGCTGCATGGTGGCGAAAATACGTTCAAAACTTTGTTCCAGGTTAATAACGAGGGATGCTACATCACAGTGTGATTTGGTATCATGAAAAAGGGAGGACCGTAGCTATGCACTGGTATCCAAACATCAAGCGTCGGGGACGATAGGTTGTGCTTTATACCAAATCTCGGTGTGGTAACCCCCCACCCAACCACCCACCTTGTAAACAGTGTTTGTTTGAAAAGGTCGGTAAGAAGAGGGTTCAAGCCCGATCAGAGAAGGGAGGCGACCAAGAATCCCAATTTTAGACGTTGATTTAAAAGCGGCACTGACACATTTCACAAAATATGAAATTTCTTCAATTTGCTCTCAAATGCTAGTTAGGCAATTGGAGACAGAGATATATTTTACAATAAAAATAACATACCCAAAAAACAGATAGGGACATAAATTGATATGAGGATAAAGGAAGCATCCAGGTAATTGTAGGCCATAATTTAAGTTTTCCCATAACTTTAATTCACCTCCCTCCCCCCAACACATGTGTATATTACATGAATACCCAACCTTTTTGACTCCGACTCACTGATATAAAACCCAAAAGGTTATAGACCGGTCTCAAACAGTGTGCATATACGGAGTGTGTGTTCTTGTGTTAAAAAGCCATTTTTCGCCTCGTCTGGCTGAATTTTAACGTCGTCGGCGACCGTTAAATTATAAATCGTTCTGTTTACCCATAAGGAAGTTGATGTCTTAATCATTTCGGGTGAGGGATTTTTTATATAAAAGCTTTAAACAATGCAAAAATATCGATTTGAAAAAATCTGATGCGACATATTTTCAAATGTTGACAGTGTCCTTTAACACGTAATAAAGCGAAATCTTGACAAAAATTATTGAATTATATGTTGTCACGGCGGCATATTTTTTTTTATTTCAAAAACCGTTGGGAGCTAAAATAGAATAATCCATGAAAGGGTTTTCTTAATTTATTTGTATGAATAAAGGAAGGGACGGGGTCGTATTGTGGGTAATGGAACAACATGACCGGACCCACATCAAAGTTGCCCCCAAACTGGTTGGGTTTGCCACAACTGGTATTGCTGTAATTCATTTGATAGGCTTTGGGCGAGTTTATATTGAATGAGGCTTGGACGCCATCGCATGATGCAGGAGATTTTCCAAGTAGGGCCCATCAATTTTCAAACCAAATGCTAATTCAGGGGGGTAGGACGCGATTTGCTCGATTTGGATTGGGCATTTCCAAACGTAATTTGTGGAAACTGCTACGTGCATTTACTATGGCAAGTCTTGGTCCCAGTGACATTAAAAAATCATCTCTTAAACCTTTGTTCAAAAAATCTTGTAATCATGATAAATTAAGAAAAAATATTGGCTTCAAAATCTTCCCGTCGGGGGGTAGTGGAGTAAAATCTGGCCAAAATAGTGTATTTTCCCATAACGGTCATTTAGATTAATTTGTGACCAGGTCTAGTATTTAGTTGCAAGTTGTGTGTACCCGTTCGATATGCGTAAGAGCGTTTCCTACCGTTAAAGTCTTTGATGAAAACTGACTAGCACCCGGAAGTTGATGCCGTTTTGAAGATGCTGTGTGCTGTGTTAGGTTAGTCTTTTTTTTGGATGTACTACCCCCCCTTTTGTCTAATTCTTGTTCAAGGGCGCACAACACGAAATAATCCTTCCCATTGACATACACGTTAAAATGGGGACATTTCGTGATCTACAACCTCGCCCCTCCACCCCCCCCCGACTTACCCCAAAAAGTGAAATTTTATATCATCTGGAACCGTTGGCCTTGTAATCACGTGCTAACTATTTACGTGCAAATTCGGTCGTGTCTTAAGGAAATTCGCACAAATTAACGCACAGGGGTCGTATGGGACTGTGGGAACAAGCAATTGCTCAAACACAAAACCACAAGATCGGGAATCAACTCAAATAGTTGTGATTTCTCAAGGGGATCTAGTGACCCAATGAATAATAAAAGGAATGGTTGCTGGTATGAATCACGAAATACACCTTTAGAGTGCTTAATTGGAGTTCGTTTTTCGACCACACGTTGGTGCAATATATTGAATGTTTGAAACGATGTCTATATATTAAAGATAGAAAAGTTTCAAACATTTTGGTTCCATTTGATTACCGATGCAGGATATATTTTGAAGATACGAGCAAACTCATTGCGGCATCCGGGCACATACTTTCGAATTTCTTTATTTTCCGATATTCAAAGTATTGATCATTTTCTACACGATTTATTTTCGTATAAACATTTTACAATCAACGATATCTTCGTACCATGCCACGTTAATTGATTACAGTGGTTCTTATTGTCTTTACCGGACCTAGGCCGCCCACCATTACGTCAGAAAAGCCTCAAAATGCGCTCTTTTGGCAAAGAGAAAAGAAATTCTAAAAACCCCTTTTAGTCTGACGTCACAAACTGTGAACGAACTGTATTTGCCCACCATGATTAAAATGACCCATTTTGCGAAAGTGATAAACATTATATTGTTTATAAGTTGTGCTAAAGGTATTGATTTACCAACGGTAAATACACAGAATTGGTTACATTGGCAAAAACAGCATGAGTTGTGAAAAAATAAAAAGTTACCCTTTTAGATCATTAAATATCACCGAAGAATGGTCCAAATAAGGATTTTCTCCCATCCTATTAGCCTGCTTTTACAT
The DNA here is from genome assembly GCA_023653785.1 of Ophioderma brevispina. Taxonomy (NCBI): domain Eukaryota; kingdom Metazoa; phylum Echinodermata; class Ophiuroidea; order Amphilepidida; family Ophiodermatidae; genus Ophioderma; species Ophioderma brevispina. Next base: position 64,123 of record JAMKCH010074263.1, on the reverse strand, counting down.
GTAAAAGTCAAATTGTCGTCAATCGTTTTTTTTTAGCAATTTCTTGTTTTGTGGACTTAAAATCAAAGTTGGGGCAAGCAACAACTTTATTTTAAGAGGACAATCACACAATTGTTTTAAAATTGTGCTAGTTCTACATCATCCAATATTGCTTAGTTCTGTTTCTTTTACAAACGGAAAAAGGTTGGGAAATTTTGCTGTAAATATACCTTTAAAAATAACAAATAGATTATAAGAAATGTATATAAGAAACATAATCTTCATAAACTTCTACTGCCAACAAAACACAATCAGGTTTCGTTTGCTGATCTGGTAAGTTATTCCGATTTGTGTCAATGTGCCACAACTGAATTTGATACCTCGTAGCGAGAACTGATTATTGTGAATTGATACCCTAGCTAGCGGTATTCCGCATTTGCAGCCAGTCCTCTTTTTGGGAAAGCATAGGTAGCCGACCAATATCCATGTGACCCCCCCCCCCCCCCACCCCCACCCCGGCTCAACATTAAGCACTATCAGTGATTTGCTAAATCAGGGAATAAAAAAAAAACAATTTCTGTAATTAGCTCGTATCAGGTATCAGACCCTGCAAGTGCTAAAACTGAAAGCAACCTAATACGGGCAAAATCATTCAAATTCTCCAAAAACTTGGGCCTATTTTAAATCCAATAAATTGTATTCAACATAAAAACCACTAATGACTGTGGTCCGGACTCATATTTTATAATTATAACATGGGCAACTGAAACCGAGTCACTGTTTGGGTTTACTTGGGTAAAAAATTATATGAAAATATGCAGATTTTTTTTTATAAAAGGTAAAGCTAGACGTTGCCCCTGGGGTGCACTTACCCTACAATAGGCACTGTGTGCACTCTTGTGCATGTGGCGAACAATACGTTCAAACTTTTGTTCACAGAGGTGAATACTAGGCTAGTAAATCACCGTGTTTGTAGAAGTTATAGAACCCAATTCATTTGCTTCATATATCAGAGACATGTGTATGGATCTAGGAAAAAGAAAAGTTCAGTGTTAATAACTCAGGAAATTATGAGACGTCCAGGGATCTGACATTTTCAACTCAAATTATGCAGGTATCACAACTGCAATTGAAGTCGATATTGGGTATATCTTTGAATGCGGATTTATAACGATTTAATGGAGTTTGATATCTGACTCTCGCATTCGAAACAAATACTAAGCTGAAATGTAAAGAACCGGAAGGTAGATTCGAAGATCAAACAGGACTAAGGAGAACAAGGTGATCGTTCCGGTGACACGACCGGGACAGACGCACGAGGGAGGGTGTGATGTGACGACAAGGCTGGGGACTGGGAAAAAGAAGCAAGACACACGGAAACTCACCAAATAGGTAATAACAACGCGTAAAACATATATGTATGTTAGTCATACCTTCGACTTTTCGCTCAGTGTTGAATTTTCTCACAAATCTGCGAATGTGTGAACTGCTTCGAAAGCAGAAAACAGAATTTTCGCTATACCAACGTACACACAATACCTCAAACTGTTTTTCTTAGGCAAAAGGATCCCTGGCCCCCCTATATCATCCATGCGCTCTTTCTCAAACCTTAAAATTCTTAAAAGAAATACACCATAGGGATAATTACAGTTCCATATGTCTGTGAATTATATTATACAAAACTAGCAAATAGTAAACTAGTATCTCAAAATGTATTTATTTATTTCTGAAGCAGGCTTGTTCCCGGCGGTTTGACATTTGTTAACCATGCAAGGGTTATAAGAGGACAGTGTACTAAATCACACCTTAACGTGAATAGCGGAGATCGCCGTCTTTTTATGCAATAAAAAAGATGATTTATAGTTTCTGTCATGCACGACAGAAAATCCATGTCGTCTATAAAAATAAGCCTATTAGAACAGCAGACAAGTTCAATTGGGTTTTTCTTTGCTACTTGTCCAATAATTTCAACATTCTTGGTAGGTCTTCTACAACCAAAGTTAGACTCGTGTATCTTTACACTGCAAAAAAAGTGTTTAGAAACGTGGTGCAAATTAGTGTTTAGAGATTTGATATGTTTAATCCTAAACACTTGACATCAAATGCATAAACACCTATTGCCAAATCCCTAAAGATGTTTAGATTCCAAACATGTTAGATATAAGGTGTTTAGATGATATTAAGCAGACATTTCAAAATGTTTAGAAACTCTATTTTCAAAAATAGTGTTTAGAAAAGTGTTTAATTTCCAAGCACTGTTATTACAGTGTAAAGAATGTTTTTGATTTACTTTGCAATCTAATCCATTGGCGTATATAGTACACTAGTTATTGAGAAAATTGCATAAACAAAAACACTGAAACTACACTCAACAAGAAGAGTTCTTTAAAAAGAACCACCTGCCCTAATGAAGGACATCGCCGGATAAGGACAGAAGGAGGCCCTCTATAATCATCATAGTTATATTTCAACATCAATTTTGAGTTGGTGTTTTACAACTACCTTATCATGTACGCAAGGTGTTTTTAATCCCCAAAATACACTTGTATCAAGAAAAATGAGAAAAGTCTGAGAAACTTCAGGGGCATGCTGTCTGGAAAAAGCAAAGCTTAGAGCATGCATCCATTTCTGTGACCATCTATTACTTAAATGAAGAAACAGGAAGATGTTGCATAGCTGCCCTTTGTTATGGAACTTGTAAGTGATGCATGGATATACCTTTTGTCTTTCAGGCTACATAAGGCAGCACTTTATAACAATACCAATATTAACCTATTAGCTTATGCTTCTAAGATTAGGATTATATTAATGGTCTCACATCGACTAGCTCTCTGGAATACAACACACATGGCAAAGCATGAGCCCATATGAACACGCTATATTAATATCATGAGCAGGTTAACCCAATATCTCAAATCCCATGGCGCAGTTTAATAGGCTTTCATTCACCATTATATTGATCAAATATACACATCCTGTGTTTCAGTGTGATTTATGATACCAGACACGCATGGTTCCTGTGTTAAAGCCTTGTTAACATGTGCCGATCCAAGGCTACTGAACTGAGCCCTGGTAAATAGCATGCTTACCTCATTAGATGTATGTGGTAAGGTTTAGTAATAAGTGTTGTTGTTTTGGCAATTCATTGAGTGTTCAGACCCCTCAGAAAACAAAAATGTGAAAATAAGGTTCTTCCACCCCAAGAACCAGAATTTGCCCATCACATTATAGTGTTGCCCCCTAAATAATACAGCGCAATCCTGCAAAGCGGCATTGTTGTTCTTGAGGGGGAAAAAAAAAAAAAAAAAAAAGCAATGGGTTCATATTGGACATTCTAATTACCCATTGAAGCTGTATTATAATTTTACATTAAAAGCGACTTTTTGTGAATTTCTGTAAAGTGTAACTTTTGGATAAACCAGCAAAAGGTAAACTTTGGATAGGGGCTTTATGATGCGGAACATTTCAAATTCATAACGGTCTCATGAAAATATAGAGGGCGCTCTTCATTTACCTTATCCGGCGATGTCCTTTAGATTCTGACTTAAAAAGTAGACTGTATATTAGTTTGCCAAGTCTGTACATGGTAAAAGTAGGGTGTGATTAAATACCGCTTTGAATATTCCGTCATACACAGTAAATAGTGTTATTTAGTTAATTGTTATTCAGGTTAGTCTTTTCCCAAGCTAACTTAAACACCGTCATACACAGTAAATAGTGTTATTTAGTTAAATTTATATTCAGTAGTCTGTCCCAAGCTTCCAATGCGCTATTTAAATTACCCAGGAACCACAAAATATGACATTATTTGTTGATAATGGAAAACCTATTATTTGCATTTTCCAAACTTCAAAAGGAAACAGCAAATATTTTTGATATATGTATTTTAAGTTTCGTCCAAACTTTAAACCCGCAATTTCAGGAACAACTGGAATGTGTGTTAACACTTAAGTGCTTAGGTGTTTTCACTAAGTTGGTACCTAAGGGAGGGGGGTTCCATGGACCCCCCAGGAAACCGACTTTCCCAATGGAATTTTGGGGGGATAAGACAAGGCCAAAGGTGCAATATATAAATGAGTTCGGTTATTGTCTGGAAATTAGGGGCAAAGCATTTCGAAATGCGTTAAGATCGCTCAAAAAGTAACATGATTGTTCCGCGAGCCTGCTTCCACAGAACCCCCCCCCCCCCAACAATACCCCCCCCCCCCCCCCCTTACACATGCAAAAGTTGGATGTTTTATATGTGGTCGAGAAGGACCAGTTTACATATATGAACACCAACCATTCCCATTTTGTAACATTCTTGTATTTTTTGCGGGGTCAGTAGTATAGGTGTGTACAGCAATGGCGCGCAGTCGCTCGATTATGGAATTGCTTCTTTTCAGAACATAAACGGTTTTAAGTATTTCTGATTATGTAAGTAATTTGTCTCATGCATACGAACATACATAAGCAGAAAAATATTCTGCAACAGGGTTGCTCATTTATTTTTAAAATTCACACTCCCGTTGTGGACCCAAGCTAATTATGCTCATAACAGGCGAGAACAGAATTTTAGTATTTTTTATAAAAGCGAGCATCGATAAGTTACACATACAAAAAAAAAATTAGAGTTCAAAAATATTTTAAGGATGTGAGAAATCGCCGAAAAACAAATCTGGGTACTATGGCCCCTCCCCTTAGGCACTTAAGTGTTAAAGAGACATGAGGAGATTTCCAGAAAGAAGCGCCCCCCCCCCCCCCCCCCAAATTTTGTCGAACCCCGGTTTTTTGCCTATTTGGAAAGCGATTTAGCTACGTTTTAAAAAAAAAACAAAAAAAAGGTTCCATTTTTAGGTAAATTTAGGATGCCATACAGGACAAATATAGTTTTTCACCGTATCTCAACAACAAGAAACAAAATTGTTCTTATAGAGCCGGAGCCATATACCAGCTTGCCATACCTATTGGATTGTTGTTTTGCTTCGGTTCCAAGATGGTGCCAACATGGCCGCATCAAAGATTACAAAAGTATAAAAGCCGAACAAAAGCGCTGCATATATTACATAATTAGCGTCTAGTCACAAAGGAGAAAATAATATAAAAAGAAAACATGTCTTCGACAAGTAAGAAACTCATATCGCCTGTTTTTGCTTAGTAGTATATTTAATATGCAATATGGCAGATAATTTGTCTGCCTTCAAAACTTAGAAAATTACTTATATTGTCAGCATATTAGGATGAAAATGTAAATAAAGTTGAGAAATATAAGTTGAACCAATTAAAAACTCAAGCTGCTCGTTTTGTTTGGTTAATTTGTTTAAATTCAAGATGGCGGCTTAATATCACCGAGTTCAAAACATTTTGAACGTGGCTTCTTAGGGGAAGCCGACATATTGAATTTAAACAAATACTACTGAAACAAAATAGCAGTTATGAGTTTCTATATAATATTAGACATATTTTAATTTGTACTTTTATCATTTTTTATGGGCTTTGTCTAGATATACGACAGTAATATGGTAATTGTTAAAGGTTTTTTAAATTTGTTGAATGTGGCCATATTGCCCGCCATCTTAAATTTTAAACAAAAACAATTGCCAGCTGAGTATTTATACCGGTCTCAAACCCATATATCTCATACTTACTTAACTTTTGCATTTTATTATATTATGGATGATGATTCCAGTTGAAGTAATTTTCCTGGGTTAAGATTTTTGAATGGGAGAAATTGACCGTTGCATTGAATTTTAAGACATGCACATCATACCAAAACAGATATGGGTTTCTTATGTCAAAGACATCCACCCATATTTAAGTGATAATTATCTCCCATTTACTTGATTGTTCATGTACTATACAATAAATTAAAAATCGCAACTTAATTGAAGGAATGTTGCAACCACCCTAGTGGGTAAACAGCCACTCAACACACAACTATATAAATTTAAAAAACTAAAAAATTAAAAAAAATAGGTTGTTTTTTTTTTTTTTTTTTTTAATTTTTTAGGTTTTTTCTTTTTTTAAGTAGTTTTAATTTTTTGCCATTGGTGTGTCGAAGTGCCGTTTTGTTTCCTTTTGGATCCACCTTAGTTGCCCTTGCTTGTCAGTGGGGTCTGGTTTTTTAACTTTGCCATACAATTAAATATTACACTGAGGTATACATCGTGCACCTTTAAATATCATTGGAAAGCGGCCATGGTGGCTGCCATCTTGGATCCGAAAATGATCTTATACTCGATTCGCGGTGATGATACGTTCGTCTCCCTGGAGTGTTGGACCTATTCAATTATAAGGATGAGAGGCAAAAATGAAAAGCATTCAAATGCACGTGCCACACAGGATTATCTTGGAGGACATCCGGTCATATAACTCAATACTGCCATAATTAAAACTAATTCTTCATGGACTGGAAACGCACGTAGTGTATTTCAGTGCCTAACTTTGCTCACAATAACATGGATTAACGAAAGTCCCTGCGCCTCTTGAATTTTTCACCTCTGCAAGAATGGTACTGGATCACATATCAGATGAATCGATTATAATACAAATGTGATCGACAAGAGTTCACAATAGCTCAGGAACAACATTTTGTGTTTTCTTGCTGTTGCGATATTGCGAAAACTGTTTTTCTGTAATGACGATGCTAATTTGCATAAATATACCAAAAAATGGTAGATGGGACAATTTTTCATTTCTTTTAAAATAGGTAATCGTTTTTTACCCATTTTTTCTGATATAGAGACATTGATTAGAAATTGATTTCAGGGGGTGCACGAGACCCCTTTCTACCCACTAAACAACTACCCTCGGGCATAAAAATAATACCGCAGCGCGTAGCCACACGCGTGCTTCCGAGGGGGCAATTTGAATTAATATTCCCGGTAGGTGCAACAAATGTCCCTATCACATGCAAAATTTCCCGTCGCCAGGGCAAAAGAATCAAAAGGGGCTGATTTAACATAAATATGCCGTATTTATTCACGATTTCGCTCAGATTTTTTTCAGAGGGGATAGGTCTGGTGCCTTGCCGGTCCGTCCCGCGTGCCGCGGACGCGTTTTTGCCCCCACCTGGTTACGCCACTGATTTACCGTAACTACTTAGTAAAATAAAGTTTAACCGGGTTGCATATAATTTTATTGAGTAATTTCAATGAGAAATCTTTTAAGTTCTTACTATAGAGGAGGAGCAGAATATCATAGGGGCCTTATTTAAGGAGTTCGTTTACCTCCAACTACAGAAAAGGTTTGACACATTTTGTAGTTAGTATGGACCCTCTACATCAATGCTAGGTAGGTAGTACTCTCAAATTGTGGTATCACTTTTCCAATAGGGGGCAATTTAAGTTTACACTATACATTTTTGGAATCCTTATGACTAGACGGACAATATGGCATACATTTCAACATGATTGGAGCATTTTAAAAATTTGACCCCTGTGTAAACTTAATTTGAACCCGATTGAAAAAGTGATACCACAATTTGAGAGTACTACCTACCAAGCATTGATGTAGAGGGTCCATACTAACTACCAAAGGTGTCAAACCTTTTCTGTAGTGAGGGGTAAACGATGATATTTGACCTGGGTCCAGCTCCTCCTCTACTAATCATGTATTTTGATTGAGATAGCTCAAAATGTTTGAATCAGTACAACTTGTAAAAAAAATTGTATATGTACTCAAAGTCACAATACTTTATTTTGCTTATTATACATATCCGTCGAATGTGAATGATATCGGGCTAGGATCACAAAGCTATCCGAACAACAGTCTGTGATATAGCCCTATATTTTCGCCCATAATATAGAAGCAGCTATACGGCAGCTATGTGTGGATATTGCCCGGGGGATATTGTCATGGATGCTCATGTAATGTTAAGTCAAATGGCTGCCTTATGCTTTATTCTTTATAATAATATTATAGGGGGCTGTATCAAGATATTGCTCATGCTGTCATGTAAAATTGAAGTTATAATATTCCGACTCTCATAATCTGAGACGAATATACCATATGTGTTGGTATATTCGTCTCAGCTCATAATCATCAGTTTCCGTGCAATCCGTTAGGAATGTGGAAAATTATCCGCTTTGGTTGTGTTTCTTAGTAACCTTCATTTGAATTCATAGGGTAATAGCAATCCTTTTGTTATTTATGATTTGTAACTACTGAATATGTAAAAGGTCTTTGGGATTGCAATTATTAATAGAAAAGGAATGCAACAATAGCTGCATGGACCGCTAAAATCAATCTGCAGGGTTTGGCTAGATCATTGAGGGAAATGATCAGGGATTACAAGTTAAAGACGATTAATCCCGCGATAAATGGATGTTGGAGGGTTAAAATCGTGGATTAAATTTGACCCCAAAATACATTACAATTAATATTTACAGTAGTATTAGTTTTGACTCATGCATATGCCCCACCCACACCAATAAAGCTGCTACTGGAAAGTGTGGCATAAGCATAAAGGCAACTCGGCAGTGCTCGGGAGTCGGGATGCAGACAGGAGCGCCATTGCAAGGACCAGGGCCCAGGCTTCCTTGCTTTCAGTCTTAATGCTGGGGGTGGGAATATCTGGCGCAGCAATTAATTTCACAAAATGTGTGATTTCTTGTGAATTTGATAGGGCACGACATGGCAGCATGCAGCAGCCTGTGCGAGAAAGCAACAAGTTACATCTCAATTACCTTCCAGATGAATGCCTCCCCTATTTGTGTAGTGGAATCATCCATCCAATTGTTCGCCACTTCAACCTTTTCATAATAATAGGCCTATAGATATATTCAATGGTTTGTGTTCAACGGCCGATCTGGACGACTGATTGTTTCATTCCTATTGCGTTACGCAGCTCTAAGCAGCACAGAAAAAATTTCTCGATTGCTCCGCCATTTTATGACTTCTAAGATTGAGAAATGATGGATTTTAGCTTATGAACAACACTCTTTGAACATCAGTTCGACGGCTTGAACAGCGCGGGATCGCGCATTTTACATCCTTTTGGTCCACATAGGAAAGGTGTGGACGTTTTTTGTAACAAACTTAATCATCACTGTACAGTGAAATCATGATATCAACAAGTGTAAAAATTCTCTGGACTCTGCTCTTAGTGGAATTATATATTCACAATGGCGATGCTGGAACTGTGAAAATTGGTAAGATGTTTGTTGCTTGCTTCTTAAACAATAAGACCTGTAAAAATGTAAATACTAAAACTCAGAATGTAACTGATTTTTTTGTAACACTAATCAAAATTAGGCGGTATACCGTGTAACGGCTGATGTAACTTAATGCGTACCCAATGCGTAATCACATCGAGCGGTTAAATACACGTCGCTAAGATTTGTTCAGCAGAAAATTGCTGCGTATCGTCTTTCGAAGACAGCAAGGACATTCTGGTATCAAGTTCTCGACGACAAACAGTTCATCACTTTAAAGAGGGAACGGTAACATCTTCTGAAGCGGTTTTTGTCATTCATATGAACTGTTTACATAGTAGGTCCATAACCATACACTGTTAAAATTTCCGTAAATTAAGAAAACAGATTTTCCGTAAAAAGTTACAAAAACAATAAAAATAAAAAACAAAAACATAAATGTTAATTACGGAAATATTTCAAAAATTTCTGGCAGCAATATTTCCGGACTTTTTTTTTTGGTTCCGTAATTTTAAATTACGGAAAAATTCTGTTAAAATACACATTTTTTCCATAATATGAGACAAATTTCTGTAAAATACTGTCAAATTTCCGTTAATTGACAGAAATTTCTGTAAATTTACCCTAAAAATGACTGGAAATACTGCTGCCAGAAATTTCCGTAAATTTACGGAAACTTTTTTAACAGTGTATATTAGGCCTTATGTGCACTTATTAAGATTATTTGGGTTATTACATATCTTCTTCTGTTAGATACACCAATAGTTTATATTGTAGACCAAGGAATCAAGAAATACATTTCGCCATTGTGAGTGTAAAAAGATTGTAAGTGCAATACCTGCCAATACATTTGATTTGTGTGCTGCTAGAGTCAGTGGCTCTTGAAATGGTTCTTTGTCTGAAGAACCATTTCAAGAGCCACTGCACTGACCTAAGACCTTGCATAATGTTTGGAAATTTCTAACAAATGGCCGCTATTGCACTTAGACCTTCTAGTATTCGCATGCATTCATGCATGACGAATGACTTTGTATTTGACCATAGAGCTAAATAAATGTATTTGACTTTGCCCTTGGAAATTACTTAAGTCCGTATTTATATGACAAAATAAGATTTTTGAAATGTATAATAATTTAATACCATAACAGATAGGCCTACATTGTACGGACACATTCATTAAAGAACATTGCATTTTCAAACTACTAGGCCTACTAACTACGTACTACATAACTTTCTGTTAAAACACAGATTGTTTGATCAAAATTTCAAGAGATAAATATCATGTTGATCTTTATAATTTATAGTTGATATCAGATAGAATGTACATGCAGGCAAAATACCCATCGGATGTGTGCATTGAGCTTTGCTCAGTACAAACCCTCACTCAGACACACAAGGACAGACATAGGATTGTATAGCAACATGTTTTGTTGACATCATTTGACCATTTACTTTCATTTGACAGGAGTAGCTCTTCTCAAATACAAAAAAATTAATTACTTGACAATATGTTATATAGCAAGATAACAAGATTAGGCTACTGAATTGAGAGATGGTAACTCATCCACGCCATTTCACTCATGAATAGCTTTATCAACAACCCTCAGTGAATGGACATGTTCGGCAATGCTTCTTGTTTATGTGATCAGTTATCATGATATTAACAATGCACAAAACTTTTTTTTTCCTATTGATATTTATGAAATTGAGCAAGTGTAATTCAGTACTATGACAATTTGAACTCAGTAGACACAATTAAAGTGATTTAAGTTATGTTTCACTGATATTTACTATTTTTATGGCAATTACAGCATGTAAACAACCCAACTTATGAGCCATGTGGACTTGTGTTGTGCTCTTTTCAAAACCCCGTCTTCCATGGGTGACAGTAGGAGGAATTCCATCGATGTAGATGACTATCACTATCAATATAGTCATCTTGCCTTTGCCACATCTTGCATAATAGAAAACAATATTTAAATATACATGTATCATGGGCTATAATCCTATAGACATAATATATGACACATGGCGAAATAACAGGCTAAGCATGTTGTGAGACACGTATTGTTATTGTGTTGTTAATTAGTATGTACGTTTTTGGTTGGCGGACATGTGACTTTTAGTACAAGTAGATACATGTATGTCTGAAAATTGGTGTAAGGAGACATCTTGATTTTTTTATGTCTGAATCCAAGACACGCCTTTTACCGTGTATAGATTTGTTGACGAAGAAATGTAATTTGTTAGCTTGTTTTCATTGATATATTAACACAATGGATCTCCGAGTACAAACCATAAACACTAAAAACACAAACACTAAAAACGCAAATATGATTAGAATGTCATTTTCAATGACTCATCAAAACTATTTACGTGACAAAATGTTTGATGCAAATTAATAAAAGCACCATTATATTATTGCATTTGTATTTTGTGTTTGTGACCTCGAAAGGTTAAGGCACTGTATAGGCACCAACGAACATTTCTAATGCATATGCTTTATGTACAGCTGTAGGTGTATTTATATACAATTATAATGAAGGTCATGCTTTATATATTATGCTTGAAGAATTTCATGCCTAGGCTATGTGCTCAGAACGCAATTTCAAAACTGCAATTTGCCTCTAGGCCTATGGCTTATCATTTGGCGTTTTCATTGGCTTTTGAATGCTAAATACATGAATTTCATCTGCGTTATTTCCGCAAACGTAGCAAACATACGTGATACAGGTATACTATAGCTTAGTAATATGGTTTAATTCCGGAATTTCTTTTATGATTCGGCCGAAGTTGGTCAATAAATAAGTATAGCATGTATATATATTCTACTTGCTATATACTTGCAATTAAAGGAAATATGTCAAGATTTTTGTCAAGCTCAGTTTGACTTACATTCATAAATATATGTACATACATCACGAATTCCCGAAAAAATAATACAATTTGATGTAAAATTAACAAAATAGAGGCATTTAATTTTTGCTTTTTATTTTGATTTATATGTAATCTACGTTACTTAAGCTTTCCATCCATACCAAATTTTCCAAATATTCAGAATCATGACATATTTCCTTTAAGAATGAATATTTATTTTATATCTCAAAAGTAATTCATCTTTTGATCTCTAATTTTCACAATTATTGTAAAGTCCAAACACTTATTTTCTAATTCAGAGTAGAAGTAAAATAACATTTATCTAAAACAAAAAAATAAAAATCGGTGTTTCTAGATTGAATTATATGGCATCACTGCAAACACGATTTCTCAAAAACGATTTATCCTAGAGAGATGGGATAAAGAGCAAATTAAAACATAACTGAACTGGCTACTCCACTGAACTAGCTGAAGGAACAACTCGTGCAAATGTTCCAGCATCACGTTGTTGTAAAACTTTGAAATATTTCCTACGTATGAGAGCGAAGTCAATGCAATCAACATGTATAATGTCTTATTTTAAACACATTTTGTCTTGGCTAGTTCGAGTTGTAGCCTATGTTTTGATAATGCATAAAGAAAGCGTGTTTGTTTTGATGTGGTTGTTAATTAGCAAAAACTGAAATTGCTTTAGCATAAAATTGGTTATTCTTACTTGTTACATGGACCTGTGATGAACTGGTTCTCTTGTGATTGTGCTTTTGCTGCAAACGTATGTTCTCTGTGTGTGAGGGCTAAGTCAACGCAATCAATAAGTGTATTGTCCCATATATGAAAACATTTTAGGCCATCCCAAAAAAAAACTAATGGTTTTGCCAAAATATTTTAAAATAAATCTGCTTTATTATTAGACTATTACAATGTATTTTTGGCTAATAGGAGTTCGCATGTTATGATAATGTAAAAAGTGTGTGTTTGTGTATGAATAGACCAGTTAACATCCTACGTCACTTTCTTTTGTTGACTGCCAATCCATGCCTGCCAATCGTTATGGCCCATAGTATTAAAACTATAACAGATACAATTGCCCAGTGTGTAACAGTCAGGCCGACCTAGTTCAAGATACCAGGCCCTAACATGTTTACAAACATTGCTGTTAACTGGTCTATAGACTGACTGGTGAAATGTTGTAATTAGAATTAAGAAGTGAAATATTGTCTATTTTATGTTTGTCTTGTAAAATGTTTGATATATAAGTAACAATCGTGACACAATATGACAATTGTGTTGAGGTGTCGTTAAATTATAATACCTTACCTACTAAGAAACCCCGACACAGATTGACTTAAATTTGATGGGAAAAGGTGAACAGGGCTTACTTTGTAAGTCTTGTATAAATAGTAACCACATTAATTCTTCTAAAATAAGCGTTCTATGTCTTGCAATAACCTAATCTTGACCCAGCCTTATTCCTAATATCAGATTTGATAATACATGAGGTATGGTTATGGATGAAGGAATGACTTTTAAACTTTTATAATGTCACGCCATACCACATGTATGTAAATTATCAAAAAGCACAATCAGAAACCACAAGAAGGTTGATGGATGCATTGTTTGTTGAAGAATTGGTTTTGGGGAATTTTGCACTACCTCATCAATTTGATTTTTTCACGGGATTTCACGGTTTCATGGTTTGAGTGTTGGGGTAAAACTATTTTTGAAAACTCTCGCCGATTGACCCCGTTTTTCCTCAAATTCATCGAATTGCAAAATGTTTACTTCACTTTTTTCACAATTTAATTTTTCTTTTTTTTTGTTGAAAATATGCCCAATTTGCAACATGTTAGGGACGCACAATTTTTCCAAACTTCCACTGAATGCCTTCTCAGCGAAAAGCCCTCTTTGGAGCATCAAATCTCTCACCGAAAATACAGCAGACTCGGTTGAATTTCTTGCGCGCACAGCCCGTCACTACTAAATGAGTGCCCTCCCCGGTTCCAAACCTTACAATTTAGTTGATGAATTTAATATGGTTTGAGTGCATTTGATCGACCATTGCAGAAAGCTCGCGGCACTGGTGCAACTGAGAATTAACATTGGTAGGTTTCCCGAAAAAATGAAAGCCCTATTTTAGCACGACTGATTGTAATTAACATAAAAAAACCCCTTCAGAAATGATTAAACTGATATTATTTCTTTGGTATTAAATGTGAAAATTTCTAATCGAAATTCACGCTGCCGTATTGTTTAGTAAAGCCCCGGGGCGGTGCATTTTTCAAAAAGTAGGGGGCGTTAGTACAGTCAAAAATGGAAAGCTCAAAAATCCCACAGAAAATCAACCTTACACCGTGTATAAAAAGATTTACGGGGGTCCAGATGTCGTTATACACATGAAATCCATGAACATCAATTTGTACTTGTTTTTTATAGAAATTATTGATGTGGACAACAGCGATTATGATACGGATTACGACAGTCCTGGCCATTAAATCATGCGATTTAGGTAAGCTTAACTCATTTTCTTGAATTGTTTTATCCAAAAATCGTAGGGGGGCGTTTATTAGAGCAGGGGCGTTTATTAGGAACAACACGGTATGTTTTATAAAGAAATATGTTTATATAATTACTACGGAAATCAAAATCATAGGTTTTTATTTTTAAGACATTTCTGTTGCGACATAAAAGGTAAGAAATGTCTATGATTTGTTTTAAACCACGACATTATTACTTTATATGATACAATATACATATATGGACGTTTCAAAATCTCTAGTTATTTTTTTTTTGCCGTGGAACTTCTCATGGAAACATTAAAGGTGGTTTAGAGCCTCGTCCCCCATTCCCTCGGTCATATTTTTGTTATGGGTGAAATTTCGGTCCAGGAACTGTTTCCGTTTTATGTTATTTATAAACAAAAACGCCTCCAAAAGTGTTCCGAGGACCAATTAGTACACATTAATTTGCTTCTACTATCCAAACGGCTAAATGCGAATTGATGTTTTGGTGAATGGAGAAAATGCCATGTGTGAACAATCGGACCATGCATGATCGAATCGCATATCTTTAATTTTAAAAGCCATCTTATTTTTTAAATTGATCTTTTTTGTAGAATGTGAAGGCAGAAAAATGAATTTGTTATGATACTTTTACCAACTTTCAGCAAATTCAACAAATAAAGGAATTTTGCAGACGGTAAAAATCACAGGTTTAATTGAACAACTTTTGAGATATAAATGGGAATTCAGTGAAGTGTTAACGAGAATACGACAAAGTCCAGGTCAACTATAAAAGGCAGATGTGGACCAACCCTTTTAATACTATAAATCATTACAAATGTAGTTTTATTTTTTCCACTTGGATATTAAAACCTGAAAAGAAAATCCCAAACACATAGTTATGACGCATATATGTTTGATACCGCCCTTGCCTGATGAAGATTGAAGTCATCAATTTTAATCATATTATTCATAAAGGTCAAAATGACGTATGGTTTCGATGCTCATTAAAAACGTCACGTCTATAACGCGCCATTACTGCCATATATCGAGTAAATTGACATGTCAATTTCCTTTCTTGAAATTGACACACATTTTCGCCCAAAAGTTGAGCGTCTGGGTTTTTTTATCAATATGTTTCTGGTAAGATAACTGACAACAAACATAAAAAGCAAAAATGGGAACATGTATTAGAGATAACAATGTCTGATGAGCAATGGTTCCAACAAAATGACCTACCTTTTAGTATGTAGAGAACAAAAACTGGTTGGTTCCAATACAAAATAAATAACCGAATATTTGTAAAATTCTTCCTGAAAAAAAAAATATAGAACATGACAATTTCGCGATTTGTAACCTCGAGGAGGAAAACCTTCATCTCTTTGTTGAATGCACACACGTACGGGAAAAATTTGGAGACCTTTTTTAGATGGATTAGAGAAAAATGTAATGTAGAAAATTGCCACCAATTAGACAACAAATACCATTGTGTATTGCTCCTTCCAAAACAGAAAGCAATAAAAACCTTATGATTGGGCAAATGCAATATTTACAAACGTAAACTTTAGCTCTGATAACTTCACTTCAAATATGCAGAGATATTTGAAAAAATGTTTTGAACTAGAAAAGTATATCAGATTGGTCTCGCGAGCCCGGGAATTTGGGTCCCACCCGATCATGTCGAGTCCCGGGTAATAAAAATCCCTACACGATCCCGAAATTGCCTATACATGTATAACTAAACCTGGCTAACTCACTCTCACTCACTAGAACTGACCCGAAAATAGTGTCCACTCAACTTTCAAGCGCTAAATCCTTCAAATGTTTCCATGAGTAATTTAAAATAAATCTTCAAAACCACACACCAGGCTTGCAAGGGTCGCGTGAGGTCATCGGTCACACAACCGAGAATGTGTGTTTTCACAACTCACATCGTCTGAGCGTAAGGGCGGTTCTCTTAGAGAAAAGGAACATAATTTCATGTAGCAGAAATAAAATGCACGCCCTGACGACAAACATCACCACACGTGGTTAGAAACTGGCCAGTTTTTACTTTCTTAGGCCTGAGAAGTAATTTACTTAAAGTTTTATAGTAAAGCAAATGTTTTCTTGCTTCCTATGACATGTAGAGCCAGTTAGA
Organism: Ophioderma brevispina; assembly: GCA_023653785.1. Lineage (NCBI taxonomy): Eukaryota > Metazoa > Echinodermata > Ophiuroidea > Amphilepidida > Ophiodermatidae > Ophioderma > Ophioderma brevispina. Next base: position 47,495 of record JAMKCH010074263.1, on the reverse strand, counting down.
GGTATTACATGTGAAGTTGGCATCGACATCGGGCGGGACCCGCCGAATTCCTAGAACTCGCTCAGAGTATTTCACATGACTGGCCTGGCCAAGTTTAAAAAAACACGTAAATTTTTGTTAAATACTTGAAAAATTGTAAAATTTTGAAAGATTCGGGACCCGGTACTCGCCGAAAAAAAATGCGGGACGGGAATCAAATTACCCGAAAATGAGACCCTTAAATTCATCTTAAAAATATGAATAATCCAATTTGAAAGAGAAATTGAGTCAGGTTTTAAGAGATTATTATGTAAATAGCCGGTGGGTGATATTACATGCTGTAAGGAGTAACTTAGACTTATTTTAATTGCTCCAGGTGTGTAGTTTTTTGTACTTTATTGTGTAATGTAATTATTTGTTTGTTGATTATATTTTGTCATAAAATTAAAAAAAAAAATATGTTACGGACATTTTCTAGTCCGTAATAGCATGGAATCATCAAAACTTAATCGATGAGAACCAAATGTTCTACATCCAAATTTCCAAATAATGATATACTGAGTCGCAGTTTAAATAACACAAAACTAAATTGTTTCAAGGAGCGTACATGAGTAAACTTTGAAGAGGCGGCTTTTTTACTAAAACAATTCATGAACCTCCACAGTTAAATATTCATCTATGAAATTATTCATTCATCAAGGTCACGATCTCCAGCCTCTACAGAAAGAGATGGAATTTCAGGAAAGCCAACTGGTCCAAGTTCAAACAACTCACCAGCGAACTGTCATCCACGCTGCCAGGCCCGGCTTCATCTAACATCAACGAAGCATATTCTGACTTCTGCTCCGTGCTCCATCGGGCGGCTGGGCATTCCATTCCGGGAGGCAGAAGGAATCCCTACGCCCCCTGTTGGGACGGGGAATGCGACGAGTTATACAAAGCGTATTGTAATACCAACTGCGATACTGAGAGAATAGCAAAGGGCAACCAGCTACTGGATCTGCTTGGCCAAAAGAGACGCACCAGATGGGAGGAGCAGATATCCAATATCAACTTTGCCCACTCGGGCCGCAGGGCCTGGAGCGCCGTCGACAGGCTCACCGGGCGTGGCTGTCCAGCTAGGCAGTGTCCTGTCTCTGCAAACTCCATCGCTTCAGTACTTGTGGCAAGACCACACTCCACGGGCGGGGGCCCACTCTCGTGCTGTTAATGCAGAGATTAAGCAGCTTCTGCAAACCTCTCCACCGTCGGGCCCCATGTCCCAACCATTCGCCTACGATGAGATCACCGAAGCAATTAAAGTTCTCAAGAATGGGAAAGCTCCTGGCAGTGGCAGCATCCATGCGGAGTTCTTGAAGAGTGTTGCACCCGAAGCTGTGCGATGGCTCCAGCTTTTCCTTTCTACTTGCATGGGAACGTCAACTATTCCCTCCAGATGGAAGACTTCGAAGGTCATTGCGATCCTGAAGCCCAAGAAACCAGCAGGTGACCCCAAGAGTTACAGACCCATCTCGCCACTATCTCACATCTATGGGCTGCTTGAGCGACTGATACTCGGCAGGATCAATGATACGGTCGAGGCAAATTTACCCCGCACCCAAGCTGGATTTCGAAGAGGTAAATCAACAACTGATCAGATAGCAAGACTAGTTAATGACATCGAGCCAGCCTTCCAGAAGAAGCGGAAGTTTGGAGCAGTCTTCATAGACCTACCTGCTGCGTACGATACAGTCTGGCACCGGGGGCTCTGCCTCGGGTACTCAGGTCTTCCCTGATGCGGCTTGTCGGGTTCATTCTGCTGCTCATCCAGACAGATCTTTCGTCCTGGAGACATCAAATGGGCCAACGCAGGAGAAAGCGCAACTTCTGAATGGTGTCCCACAAGGTTCTTTCCTGGCACCCAGTCTCTTCACACATATACGTCTCAGATATGCCAAAGGCAGATTGTTCGCAGCCCTACTCCTACGCAGACGGCGCGGCACTTGGAGTGGCTGCTGATTGCTTTGAGTCCTTAGAAACGTGTTGCAGAAAGGGACCTAATCACTGAAGCCAATTCTTCCACGATGGCACTTGATTAACCTCAGCAAAACCAAGACCGTCAGCTCGGTTTCCACCTTGCAAGCGATGCGCAAAAAGAGAACTAAAAATCACTCTAGATGGAGGAAAAACTGTCACAGACCCAACACCGAAGTACCTGGCGTCACAATGGACCGCAGCCTTGCTTTCACATCACCACACCAAGGCAGTCGCTGCCAACACGCAGTCTCGTGTCAAAACCTCCTCAGAAGGCTCGCAGGAACTGGATGGGAGTGCCTCTTTGACACCTTACATACATCAATGTTGCTTGGATACTCACCGCTGAATTGACGCTGCACAGTATGGGAGGTCACAGGTACATTCACACAAGATTGATGTCTTCTGAATGATGCAATGAGACTGGTTTGGTTGCCTTTTGGCGAAGCCTGTAGAATACCCTTCCAATTCTGTCTGGCAAGCTCCTGCACACCTTAGGAGGAACCTTCAGACGATCAAGCTCGCCAAGAATGTGATGAAAACCTGGTAGCCTAATCCCACCACCAACACCCTTTGAGGATCAGAGAATTCCACAGGAACACTTACTACCCATCAATTGAAACTGCAGTCCAGTATCCTATCGATCATCAGATCAATGAAGATGGTAGAGCAATGGTCAATCCTCTAATTGAACGACTAAAGGCAGTTTGTGGACAGCCCCATCTAGCAAGCCCAAAGGCTGTGACCTTGATAGGAACGCATGGGTCAACCTTAAACAGACTCAGAAACTGGCGTTGTCGTACAAAGAAACTCCTTCACAAGAATTTTTCCCCGGGGGGGAAAGGGTTTTAAGAACCTTCACCAAATGCGCTTGTGGAGAGCCACGAAACCATAGCCCATCAAGACTGACTGTGAGGTCTACACGTCCCAAGAGGAATCAGGGCGATCAAACCTGATGATGAAACTATCAGCTGGTTTAAAGACGGATCTTCCACTGTGATTTTGGGGGGGGGGGGGGGGGGGCGGGGACTTCACGAACGAACGATTCATAATGTAAATCCGATTCTATTCCTTTGTTGCATGTAAAGGAAACAGGCTGTTTAAACATTATGAAAGCATGTACTCAATTCAAGAACCACGGCAGCCGGGCCATGATGCCGTGTGCTAAAGTGTACAGAGGCAAATACACGTAAAAGGAGTTAAATGGAAATGCATGAAGTTGTCATTTCAGACGCCTGTCACCTCCAACGAAGTTAATACATTGTGTGATCATTCATTGTCGATTGTATTGTGTTAACTCGGCCTGAAATTAACTATTAGTTTGTTTCCATATTTTAGTTTCATTCTCGTTAACACGACGTGAGACGTAGGTAGCAGCAGACATTGTAACACATCCAAAGTACAAAAATTTGAGTGTTTAAATATGTGGACAGACTGACATGAACTGAAGGAACCGCTGATAGTTGATACGTGATTCGTAGTGCTGGAATGGTGTTTTGCCTTAAGGAGAGGGGTCAAGACAAAGTATTGTACAGGGGTCAAATTTAGACCCACAAAGTATTCGGGGGGTCTATAGTACTGGGGTTTTGAAGCCAATGGTTTGTTAACTGCGTGTTTATCTTATATAGTGCATTGTATCTTGAAAAATTTTCATGTTGTGTTTGGATGAAGTGGGAAAATAATGGAGAGTTTTCGTTGGTGACATTAAGGTTGTGAAAGCCAAGTTTAGGGTTTAAACAAACAAACAAAGTACTTGAATGTGGTCGTGAGGTGTCAGACAGCTCCCTTGGATGTGTGACATTGTAAATTGGCCTGGAAGCAGTTGGGAATAGTCAAAAACGTCAATTCACAGTAAGCCTCTGGCAAGCCTTGCAGCCTTATCACTTGTCATTAGTTGTGTCAATCAATGTGCTGGCAATTGTGTTGTTTACACTAATAGGGTCACTTACCTTGCAAGGACATATTCCATGTATGTTGGTATTTCCAGGCTCAACAACTTTCTGGTCAGATGAGCTAATTTTGAAAATGGTTTAATTTCCTTCAGAATGTAAATTTGTGTTTTTTCCATGATAAGCCCAGTGCAGGCACCCAATCGAATTTGACACTAAGTGACTGCCTCAAATATATTCTGGTCAGTCAGTTAGTATAATATCCTCTACCCAGTAAAACCTAATTTCTTTCTCAATTTAAAATAAAATGTCTGGAATTTCTGATCCACTAACCTTTCCTGTGTGTGTTGTGGTGAGTGTTCTGTGACGGTTATGCGCGAGTGTGTCTGTGCTTTGGTAGGTCGTTATGCCTGTCGTGCCCGTGATCTCTGGCTGTCATTCGGTTTGATAACGAGTGTGCGGTCTACGCCATTGTAATAGCTGGTCAATTTAAACATCAAGTACAGTCACAAACGAAGAAAATAAGCTAGAAATGTAGCGAGGTATTGGAACCAATGTACAGGGTGTGACACGCGTAACACACATTTATTGCTCAACAGCAAGACCAAAAACCAATTTGATGACATATTTACATACGTGTAAGTGTGAAAAGCAGCAGTGTGCGCATGCGGAAAAAGATTTACCCACTGTGTAGTCTGATGTATTTTCCCCATCATTGAGGAAGGGCATCCTCAAGGGTTTTAAGTTTAGAAATGAATTAAAAGGGCAAATTAAGTAATTCCAAGAACTTCATTCCATATCAGCCCCCATATGTCAAAGCATTGTATTTCCAAATATTTCTGAACAAAAAAATGATTTTTAATGGGACTGGATTTTCGCATCATTGAGGAAGAGCGCCCTCTAGGGTTAAGCTTACAAATTAAAGGGGCAATACTGCAGGTTAATTAATGGAGTTCGATGCGTTTGTTTTAGAGTTTTTTGTTAGGTTGGCTGGAATGTGAAATATGTGAAGTTCATCAATGATGTTGTGTTTTTAGAGTTATGTGGGAAGTAAACTTTGTTGGAAAAAAAATTGAGTTTTTTTTTTATGGGAATGTACTTTTGCCATCATTTGAGGAAAAAACACCTCAAATTGATTAAAGGGGCATTATGAAATTTTCAAAAGTTATGGAGTATTGCATGAGTTGCTGTTAGATTTTTTTGCTGTTTTGGCGAGGTATGGATTGAGTTCATTGAGGAGTTATGTGTTAGAGTTCTTTTGATGAGTTAGGAATGGAGTTACAACGAGTTTTTAGGAGTTATTTTTGGTGAGTTATGGAGTTTTTCGATGAGTTAGGGTGTTTTAGAGTTTTTTGAAGTTTTGGTGAGTTAGAAATGGAGCCCATCAAATGCGTTTATTGTAGTGAGTTAGTGAGGTATGACATGGAGTTCATTGATGAGTTATGTGTTTAGTTATTTGGGCGAGTTAAGGATGGAGTTCATCAACCTGTTAGAATGTTTAGGTTTTTTTTTGTGAGTTGTGGCATTCCTTGGGAGGCAATTGTTAGAGGTTTTTTTTTTGGTTTTGGTGAGTTATGGATGGAGTTCACCAATGATAGTTGTTTTTAGAGTTCTCTGTTGGTGAGATATGGTAGAGTTCATTGATGAGTTATGGTTTTCGAGTTCTTGGTGATTCGCTGGGAAAGCCCGGGGTTGTGACCGCCCTGGATATCTATTAAGGCCATTCTCTCCATTATTTACCTTTTTAAAGGGCAATTCCATTAATCCATTACCATTAATTTCTCCATTTACAAATTTAAAGGGCCATTCAGGCCATTTCTCAGTACGTTAAAGGGGCTTATTCCTCCATTTGCAAAGGGGGGCCATTCCTAATTTACCTGGAATAGGGCAATTGCACTTGTTTAAAATTACAGTGCAATTCCTTCATTACCAAAGAAAGGGACATTTCTCAATTTACAATTTTAAAAGCTCTATTCCTCCATTAGCAAATACCGGCCATTCCTCAATTTACCCGTTAAAGGGCCATTCCCAATAATGGTGATATATGATTTCTGAAAATGGTTAAGATTAGAATTGGATTTTAAAGATGGCGTTAGTAATTTTCAAAAAAAAAATTAGGACAGGCATGTATTTTTTGCACCATTTGCGAAGCAGCACCCCAGGGTTATGTTGCAACCTCAAATTACTTTGTACTACACTACATTTCTATTTTGCCCAAAAAGCATATTTAGGTCCATATTGAATCTTATTTGTTCAAAAAACTGTCTGCCAACCAAAAACTTGTTTAGGTGTCTCATGCTTGCATCCCAAGAATCTTCAGGTCCACCATACCAAGTGGGTCTTATTACTCATTGATGCTCTCGTTAAATTGATCCAATTTCATGTTGAAAGTATACCACATTATGTGTCTTACCATAATGGTTCAGATAAACGTATAGCTTGTTAATGTCTACAGCCTAAAGTTTTCGAGGATAAGCTAAAAAACAGCAAAAATCAATAAAAAAGGTAAATTCAGTCGACATGGGTCCAAAATTAAATTTCCGATTTGGATTTTAAAAATGGCACAAATATTGATGGGAGGTCACGAGATTAAATAAGGCAATAGTTTGACTGTCTTTCTTAAGTTGCTGACTAACCAGGTAGGGGGAGGGGGAACAGAAGGTCAGCGTCCATTGCCATGGGGCTTGACCTTGTTCCACCGACAATTTGCAACCACCTTTGGTATCCAAATCAGAGCAAACTTTAAAATTTTACCCCTGTACACACTGAAATTTACCCTTTTTATTGATGTTGGCTGTTTTTAGCCTATAACTCTGAACTTTAGGCGTGGTAGAATTAAAATATACCTTTTCCGAATCCTTATGGTTAGACATATGACATGGTATAATGTACGTAACATGATTGGATCGCTTTAAAAAATTGACCCCTCTACAACTTTGTCTTACCCCCTCTCCTTAAGGCACCATTCTGTGGCACTTAAGAATTACGTTTCGGGGGTCCCTGTCAATCTGTCAACATATTTAATCACTAAACCGTCTGTACTGATGCTGTGTTACAAATGTTGCAAGCTCGCCCGCATCTCCTTGCTTTCAACATCCTAATGAGGCATCTGTCGAATGCCTATATTTCTGTAATGCATGTACATGTAATAATGTTACTTGCCTTTCAGTATCGCCGGGCTAGCATTCGACAATCGAACTAACGCGCTTGCATTCTATATCAAACGAAGTGTTTCGGTGAGCCCGTCAAAGGCTGCTAACCCCAGGGTTTTCGGTTTTTCGCCGTATATGGTTAAAATAGCCCGGGGAGAGTGTTTCGGTAGCCGTACTCACCATCCTTAGGAATCGTACTAATATAAAACCATGTTTCAGAGGGCGCAAGCCGGTGAACGAGGTTGTTTTGGTCTTGAGCAATTCGACGTAAAATATGCAAGTTTTCCTCTTTACGAAAAGACAAACAATGTGCATGTTTAGTAAGACAACAACAAGACATAGATTCAATTGAAATTGTTTCAAACAATTTACGTAACGATTTCATTTCAAAGGAATTGGACTGCACTGTATTTTAGAAACAAATAAGTACATGGTATCGCTCAAACCAAAGCATTCTAGCCAGGCTTTGCTCAACCACGACTGTACAGTGTTGTTACTGCTATATGCATTCTAATTTGCATCTCAATCAGTGCAAAGATCATTAGAGTGAATCGATGGGCGCAGTGATACGGCATGCGAACCGATCACAGAAGGATTATCTGAAAACTCTTGTTAATGAATTATACGTATTTTTGAAGCAGTTTGGAATTTGGGGAAACATCTCGGAATCTCGGATTATTCCTGCGTGGTATAAAAACTGCAATTGGGCGATTTTCAAAGAAGAACATATAAGTCTTTAGCTCTGATGACAAAAAGGGACAACTAAGAATATTAGTTAGAGGGATTAACACAAGTTATGTGTAGGTGTGTTTGGTCACATCAAAACGGTATATCCCAATAGTGCGCTTCATTTAAAGCCTTTTTAGCCAGTAAACAAATCCTGTATTTTCTTATGCGTCTCTTTCAATTTGTAGAATCCACAAAAATTCTTTACCAAAGCTGCATCGGGGAAGTGGTTGTTGATGTTCGGCGTTTTGTGGGAAGGTTATGAGTGACAGTATTCCATATTTCTTTTCGATTTCATAGGCTAAAAAAGTGATCGGGAATAGTTAAAACATTAGGCCTTCATAAACAGATAAAAGAATCCCTTACATAGGCAAAAATGTACTTTTGTACCGTCAACACTCAGTTTCGCTATATAGTCGACCTGTCCTCGGGGTCTGTCGCAAGAACCGTTTTAAAAAAAAAATGTTTATATTTTTATAAAGGATTTTTAAAACTTCATTTTTTTGTGTTCAAAAAATTTACGTGAAACTGTGTGAAGACGCTATTTTTGAGTAATTTACATTGTGAAAATCCTGAAAGAAAACAAATTCTGGACTTTAGAAAATTAAGGTCAGTACTCTTTTCCCGTTCTGCAGAAAATAGGGTCGGTCGGAAGACAGCATTTTTTATTTAAGATACTTTTTATTTTTTTTTTTATTTATATATTTGTTAACTCATTATTTTTTGTCACTTTTTAATTTATTATATTTTGTTTCCTTTATTCCTTAATCTACTGTATTTATTTTTTTTTATCTGAGACGAATATATATTATATTCGTCTCTAGTTTTATTAATATCTTATTATTTTATAGACAATTTATACATTAAGGTGGAATCACCCCTTCAGAGGGCTAAAAATAATGAAATGTTTTAACTAGAGATACAACAAATAAGTCATGACTCATATTTCTAATATTTGATATTTTAACATACATTTCTATTAAAAATGGTATAGGCCTACATTTTTTTAAAATTTAGCCCTCGCCAAACAGTCATTTTTATAACACATTCAATGGAGGGGAGTTGCAATTGCCACAGATTTTCCTAATAAAGGATCTATTGTGTTAATTATTTTGGTGCCACTGGATAGGCCAGGGATCGGGAAGTCCAAAAACTCCGTGCGATCCTAATTCTTAAATTGCTTATATTTCAAAGTTTAAAACATAGGCTGAATATCGTTTTGCTCCTATACTAAATAGAATAATTTGCACTTTTTGTAACCACAAACATTTCCTCAGCTTCATCCTTCCTAGATGGGGATATTTTATGGAAAGCTTTACATCAGGGCACAATCAGTACTTCGATTTTTTAGAACACCTGATATTGAAATCTCTTGTTTTGCACTCACTGTCGTGCCATGAAGTATGGCATGGATCGTTCGTCACGCATGACTGTGTCCGGCTATATAACCCATCACTGTGGACACGCTCCGAAGCCGTATACGGCTACGGAACTTAGCCACAAAGACCCGTTTTGGTTCTAGTGGGCAGCAAGACTTTATGTTTGTCTCGCCTGAAACCTTTGTTCGCAGAGACATTATTATCACGTTGTTCTGTCTGTCTGTCTGTCTGCCGTCCGTGTTCACGCTTTGTGCTACGATTTATTCTGGAGGTCCGTACGGGCTACGAAGAATGTAACTTTGGTGAAAGAAGCGGGTCCGGCGAGTTTTCTCTACCTGGTTAGATTTTGGGCGTAAAATGTGCTAATAAGTATCTAATTGCATAATTTACGAACATTTTACCTTTCCCGCAAGCTTGTGACAAGTTTTTCTGGAGTTCCGTCAGGCGTTTAATGTGTAACTTGTGGAAGGGAGCGGGCTAAAGAGTTCTCAAACTGATTGATTTTGGTCTTTTCGCGGCGGGCAAATTAAATATGCAAATGAGCTAATTAATAATGCAAAAATCAGCGTAATTGCTATCATTTTTAAACGGTACATCGGATATGGCAAATTTCCTTCAACGCATGAAGGCCTGTCATGATGCGCATCTTTCTCGGACTTTGAAAGGTGCGAGATATGTGCGGCTTAGGTATGCAAATTAGTAATTAAATTGATAATTGCTCCATATCTGAAACTGTATCTCGGATGGGCAAAATTCCTTTGCAACATGAAAGAATACTATGTCATGCATCTTTGTGTGAATCAGAATTGGGCAAGTGATGGGCGATAAAGGGCATTTGTGATACAGTTGATCTAATTAAATATGCGTTAGTTGCTGTATCGCTGAAATGGTACATTGAATATGCAAAATCCCTTCGCTACATGAGTGGGCTATGTGGTACATCTTTTGTGTAATCATAATTGCGGTCGAAATGCATGTGGGCACTTAAAGGGGCATTCTTTGATTATTTAAAATTGCAACTAGCCAAATGCTTGGTCCATTTCAACCAAATTTGCTCAGGTGTGTGAAAATACCACATCTTGCAAAAGAATTTGATTCGAAGTTTGTTACCTTACAGTAAATAGGTCAGCATGTGTTTATTGGCATATATGGCTGTGCGATTTGGTGGGGGACCAAACAAAGCAAAAAATGGGAGGGGGGTAAAAGTATACAACAACAAAGGTGTTAACATCAATAGATATATCAAAGCATCTTGGCTATATAGCTAGAGTCAGTGCCTATGTTTTCATTGAAAGGGTTTTTCTACTTCTGGTGGTCTTTTGGTTTGCCAGCCCGTTTACATTTCTAGGAAAATGTGAAAATACGTAAAATTGGGCATTTCGGAGGCTTAACGAACCTCGTAGGGGACTCAAATTTAAATTGTGGTCACATGTTTTTTCCAAAAATAGTGTTGCCAAATTGTTTCCTAATAATTTCATATTTTTACTAAATTTAGTTAATTTTAGGGATTTGCATGACTTTTCATGATTAGTATTCCACAAGGAAAATGTTGTGACCATTGGGGTGGTGCAAATGAAAGAGCAGGAAAAAAGACTACTATGAATGCAAACCCGGGGGTTGCTACTCCTAAACATCTCTTGGTTATGATTATGTTGGGGACATGTTCAAGAGTAATATCTCCAAAACGGAGATATTTGTGACCTCTATGGTGTATCAAATGAAAGAGTGAGAAGTATGAAATACTATAAATACAAACCCGGAGGTGCTACTCTAAATGTCTCTTACTCGGGGCTCATGTGGGGGATTTTCAGATTAATATCTCCACAATGGAACCTGTTGTGCCACTAGGGGTGAGGTGTCAAAGGAAAGAGTGAGACGTATAGAATACTATAAAAATGCAAACCAGGGTGCTAACTCCAAACATCCACTTGTCGTGGGGTGGGGATTCTCAACTTTCAAGATTAATATTCCACAAGGAAAATGTTGGACCCCAGGGTAGGTTCAAAGGTAGAGTGCGGAAGTAAAAAACTAGTGGAAATTGGAAGTTTATCTGCTTGTACACTTTTGGGACACCCTGGGACTCGCACCTAGTTGCACTCTGGTGTGCTGCTTTTTGTCTTGGGGTTTTCGCGAAACAGGCGAGACTTGTGGTTCGAGAACCGCCTGTTACTGTAAATAGACAGCAGGACCCAAAACCACTGCTTATATCTCTTCATTGGCTTCCTGCGAAACAGAATTTCTTTTAAAATTGTTTTTGTTTTTAAGTCTCTAATGGCATGGATCCTGTAGACTTTCAAACTGTTTGAAGTTACATGTTCCAAAAAGAAACCTTAGGTTCATCAAAATGATCGCCTACGGTTGGATTATTTAAGGAATCGATTAAAAGCTGGTGATAAAAGTTTTACTGTTTGTGCTTCAAAGTTATGGAACAACCTTCCTGTTCACATTAGGCAGTCAGTATCTGTAAACGCCTTTAAAAAGGCACTTAAGACACACTTGTTTCCTAATTGATTTGTTTTTCATTATGTTATATTTATTGCTCATTTTTCAAACTTTCTTTTATTGTAAGCGCCTTTAGCCTTTGGGGGAGCGGCGCGTCATAAATGCTATTGCTCCACCAGACATCTGTCGTAGTGTAGCGAGCATGTAAGAGCGTGGCTCCCAAGTATCTAATGTGAAGCACCCTATGTCTGGACAGACACCTGCTGCCAACCGCCTTAAATCCAGGAAGAGCTTCTTACGCAAAGTCCAACCTTTTGAAACAGTCTCTAAGGAGCTTAAGAGAGTCGCCTTGCGGAAAGAAAGACTTGCCATTAACCAAGTAAAATCTATTGGTATTGAACCTGGTGAGCATCTCTCACCTGGAGCGGACTCCTCATGGGCTGAATGGCGATGCCTCAACAGATTGAGAACCAAACTGGCCGATCTAAGGTTTCCTTGCAGAAGTGGGGCTACCTGGAAGCAGATCAGGACACTACCTGTGGTTGTGGAACAGCACCAGTCCACAGAAAATGTAACATCTCTGCCCACTGCTGGAGCAACAGTGCCCAAACAAGGACCTTGCGGAATCAGTGAGCAGCCAGACGTACCCATATCTGTCTGGATCATATTTGAGAACCACAGTGTTTGGACTTAAGAAGCCTGTTTCCAAGAAGATTTTTTTTTTCGAAATGCGTCAAAATGGCTCAAAATGGAACAAAATGTTCAACAGCCCTGCTTCCACAGCATATACTTTGTAAATCATTTTGATATTTATATTTGCTCTAGAAGGACTAATGTTCTTGTATTTAGCACAAACATTACCGTTTTGTACAATGTATTTTTGTGGGGGCATTAACTACGAAATGTAGGTTTAATTTGTACAGCAATGGCGCGCAGTTGCTAGATAATGAAATTGCTGCTTTTCGGTACATAAAGGGCTAATTATTTTTCTAATTATATACATTGTTGCATGGATTTGAATATAAACAGAGAAATATGGAAACAAGGTTTGTTAATTTATGTTTAAAATCACAAAACCATTGGTGCCTAATGGGGATTCCTATGGGTCCGAGCTAATTATCTCATTAAATCGGGCTAGAAATTTTAGTATATTTTTATGGAAAGAAGCACATCGATAAGTTGGAAAATTAATAGAAAAAAGAGTTAGAAAATCTTTTTCAAGAGTGAGAAATCGTCGAAAAATATCTTGGGTAACGTGGAACCCTCCGCTTAAGCACTAAGTGTTAAGACTCAAATTAAATCGGAGGAATTTAATAAGAGTGTTTACTTGTGCAGGGACTGACTTTAAGGAGAGCAGTGGCGTAACAGGCGGGGGGCAGGTTGCCCCCCCCCCTGACGACTTTGGCCGGGAAAAAATTTGCAAAAATCATGCTAAATCAGCCGTTTTTTAGCCCTCTGACGGGGGAAAAATTGGCATTTTGACCCCCCTGAGAGGGAAAATTTCCCCAGACTGGGAAATTTGCCCCCTCAGAGCGGGCAGGCCCGTTACGCCACTGAAGGAAAGTGAGAGCTATAGCTCCCTTACAGCTCTCCTTAAGCACTTTGTAGGAGAGCGATTAAAAAGCTCCCCTTGGGAATCTGCTCTATCCATGGTTAGCACTGGTATATGCCATGAAAAGCTCCCCTTAAAGCTCCCCCTGATATGACCAGGGGAGGTTTTTACCGAGCACCACCTTATTTTAAAAGTCAGTCCCTGCTTGTCCAAAGTAAGGTAGTGAAATATGAGTGCATGAAGGCATTTTTTGGACTTAAGAGTCAAGAGAGAGAGAGTCACAAATAAGTGATATTTGAGTTTGACGACAGAAAAAAATATTAGAAACCTGCCAGATCGCCGTGGCCGTGAACTATGTTGTACGGGTAGTTGGCCTATCTGTTGTGCTGAGACCGTAGAGTCTGATGTAGGGGTTATTGTTTTCAACAAAATTGAAATCGGGTTAAGCTTTGCCAACCCAGACAGTCAAAAAACGTACAAGGCCATGCTATTATTTGATTTTTTAATTCTTTGAAACCCTTTTTATCATAATTCACTTGCACAAACGTAATGCTATATTTATATTAACAACGGTCCCATAGTCATGATCACTGATGATAGTGCATAAAGCAAAGGGTCTTATTTTATGTACGTCTTCGATCTTTCATCGCATTTTATCTCATTTTCTCGCTGTTTTTTCAGAATTTTTTTTTACCAAATTCAGGATTTTTCGCAAAACTCAATCACACCTAGTTCGCAATGCAACCCTAAATATACGAGCAAATCAGACGCATTCTTTAAAGGATTATTAGCACATTTTTTGGAAGGGCGCCCCCAATTTTTCAAAAAAATGGAGATTTTTACACCGTTGCATTGGTAACTGGCTAGTAAACTATACCTGTCAATGGTTAAGCTCGAAAATGTCTGTGTCACAAACGAAGGAATTTGGTACTAGAATAATTATTATCGGGGATCCCCGATAATAATTCAACAGCTGCTGGAAACGGCCTTCCAATGTGAAATAGCCGGGAAATAGCGCCATGTACGTGTCTACGCTCATCCATTAGTTGTTTTAATAGTTCGGGCAAGTCAAGTTAGAGGTTATTTTCTCGAGGTGGCACTATTTCATCATGGACGGACATAAACGTAGCATTTCCAGCTCTGCCGTTAAGTCCAATCTGGGATCCCAATTCTAATTACAAAATCGCTTATTTTGTGATAAATACGCATTTTTTAGCATTCTCGTTCGCAGGTATAGTTTCCTAGACAATTACCAACGCAACTGTGCAAAAATATCAAATTTTGAAAATTGGGGGCGCTCTTCAAAAAATGTGCCAATATTGCTTTAATCGGAATGACGTTTTCGTTATGGACCGCTCTATTTAGGTTTGCAGAAGAGTGTACTTAAAAACGTGTAGCAGCAAATTTACTGAATTCACAACACAACTCAGATAAAACTACTCACCCAAGTTGTTGCTAAACCGTAAAACGTCCTTATAATACAAATAATCAACACTGATTTGCAAAAAAAGCTTAGAAATAAACAAAATATACATCTACAATTTGCTTTCACATGTTGAGTAATGGTGCTATACTGCCGCTGTCGTCACTGTTGTGGAACTATACAATTATATGTGGAAGGATTTCCCCATAAAAGACCTTCCGAGGTATGTGTGTGCCGTGTTTTACGAGCGAGGATTATATTAAACAATTTTTATTAGCTCGAATATTTGCGAAACCTTTTTGCTTCGGAGCCTATTCATTTTACACTCATTGCACTGCTACAGGTTATTGTATACGGAAGTGCTTCTACCGTGATGCGAGTACGCCCAGATAAAAACGTTCATCACGGTAGAAGTTCCTTTTACTAATCACACCCCTGTTTTATATACATTAGCCCTCACCTGAAATGATTAAGACCAAATCAGCGACATTAATTCAGCAGACGACGGAAATAGCGTGTAACATAAGAAAACGCACACCGCATGCATGTTTCACACGGCATGTACACTGCTTGACCGGTCTGTGACCTTTGTGGTTTTAATATCAATGAGTACGAGTCTATAATATTCGTGCAATATACGCATTTGTTGATTAACAGGTCCATGGCCCGATCGCTAATAGCCTCGTCCCAGAAGCCCCAGATTTTACCGGAAGTGGTCGACATTTTGGTATCAGAAGAAAGCTACTATTTTCCTCATTTACCCTGTGAAATCTTAGAGCCAAAGGATGTTTTGTTTGGAAATAATGAACGAAAATGTGCCCTATTTTGGTCGACCAATATTAATTTTACACAGTGCTCTATGAGGCTTACAAAATCACGTTTTTAGATCTCACATCAAAATATCGGCGCAAAACTTTACAGATGGGGTTTTGGAGTGAAGGCCAATCTATCAAGATGAAAACTTCATATCCTTAAATCGGGCCATCCGCCTTTAAGTTATGAAAAACTTAAAAGTTGGCCTACAAATTACCTGGATGTCTTTAACCTCTTATTAACGTCCCCTATCTGTTTTTGAGTATGTTATTTTTCTTTATAAAATGTACCTCTGTTAGCTTCCAATGGCCAAGACTATCATTTGAGAACAAATTGAAATTTCCTATTTTGTGAAAATGTGCCAGTGCCACTTTAATTAAGAAAGAATTCTCTGCGTGCGTCTGTTCTTAATATTAAGAACCTTATAGGGGTTGCGCAAATACTTATATGCAGAGGAAAGGGGTTATATTTATATTCCAGTATATTGCAGTATGCCAAAGATTGTTTCCACCCTGCACCCCCTCCTTGACATGGCAAAATGATTGTCACATCTATTTGACACAAACAACGTTGTGACAGGATAAACTACTCTATCGTAATTGCACGGTCAATCTTAGCTCAAACTTTAGTATCCATCATTGTTTTAACATCTTTCTTTTTTACCTTGTGATGCCTCAATGTTGTGTGCTGTATCCGATAATGAAACTTAAAATAATGTTCTTGTTAGTTGACTCATGTAATTCAGGTGATAGGCCAATAACATTAATCATTGGTACTTATGAAATAATCTTGACATGTGAAGTATAATATTAAAATGACATGACATTAATGACATTAAAATGACATAAAATGTCTATATTAACCACAAGAAAAAAATAATCTTTGTCTCTTTTACTTAAAGGTGCTTTCTTTAGCGAAGAATCCAGCAATGTGTTTGGACACATCATCCAAGATGGTATCAACCGAGTACGAAACAACAGGACTCTCCTGCCAGAACCTCACAGTATGACCTTTGTGAGTGGCGACACTAGACCTGTCAACGCTGTCTATACAGCTATTGAAGAAAGTATGTATGACTGCATAACTTGGAAAATATCTTCTCCGTCTCGGACATAAAATCCCCATCTATATTATAATAGTCCACTTCTGTGTGTGTGTCTGTCTCTTTGTCCGCCCTTTTCTCGGAGCTCGGGCGTCATACGCTCTCGAAACTTGATGGATGGGTGTAGCTTGGGACCGGCAAGACCACGTTCGATTGGTTAGCGGATACGTGCCCCACAACCCCAGGGGTCCTATACGGTCAAGTTGTATTTTTAAAAAGCTCGACGCGGACAAGAAAGCCAGGTGATAGAGCAGGAGCTGAATACCATAAGGGCCTTATTTAAGGAATTCGTTTACCTCCCACTACAGAAAAGGTTTGACACCTTAGGTAGTTAGTATGGACCCTCTACATCAATGCTAGGTGGGTAGTACTCTCAAATTGTGGTATCACTTTTTCAATAGGGGCCAATTTAAGTTTACACAGGGGTCAAACTTTTAAAATGCCCAATCATGTTGAAATGTATGCCAAATTGTCCATCTAATCATAAGAATTCCAAAAATGTATAGTTTGTACCACCTACGACCATAGGGTAAAAATAGCTAAAATGGTAAAAAGGTCAATCTCAATTTGTACAGGGGTCAACATTAAAAGTTAATCTGATTATATTTTAAGTACTTGCCAATTATTGCCTGAGGTAAGAGGACTCCGAAAAAGTATAGTTTTGAATATGTTAAATGTTTACTTACGGAGATAAGAGTCAAAGAATGTCAATACCAATTGGATTATGTTGCCCTATGGCCTATTTTGTCGCATAACATGATAACTATACACTGCAGATGGTACAAACTATTCCTTATTTTGACGTATTAAGCTAGACGAACAACTTCTATCATTTTTCAACAAAATTGGAGCCACTTCTGATTTTGACCCCTGTACAAATAGAAATTGACCTTTTTTACCATTTTAGCCATTTTTACCCTATAACTCCAAAACCATTGGTCATAGATGGTACAACTATACATTTTTGGAATCCTTATGACTAGACGGACAATATGGCATACGTTTCGACATGATTGGAGCATTTTAAAAGTTTGACCCCTGTGTAAACTTAAATTGGCCCCTATTGAAAAAGTGACACCACAATTTGAGAGTACTACCTACCTAGCGTTGATATATAGGATCCATACTAACTACCAAAGGTGTCAAACCTTTTCTGTAGTTAGGGGTAAACGATGTTTGACCTGGGTCCTAGCTCCTCCACTATGATATTGAACATGGGCATTTGTTTGCGTATTCGGGCATTTCCTCCACTCCTGACCATTGACCTTTGGCACCTATACCTATGACTTAACATTCTTAATGCTTAATGACCTTTTTAGATTTATTTTTGGCGAGTTTTGGATGGAGTTCTGGGGTGATCGCAAAAGCTGGGTGACCGCTATTATGTAACAGTATTGTCATTGTCTTCATCATCCCAAGTACAGTTAGTCCTTTTTATATACCTCATATATAGATCCCTGTCATCTGATTGGTTAAAAGTGGAGGCATAAATTCAACTAGCTTCAAGAATTGAACCAAAAATGAACTATGCCCTGGGAAGAGCGGGCATAGTTCATGAACTATGCCCGGGACACCTTCCCAGCGTAAAAGACTGCCGTACGGACTATTCATCCGTATTACGAGTGTACATATTGAAGCTGGTGTAAGAGATGAATATAAGCAGATCGTATTTTGTTTTCTCGTACTGTGGGGAGTCTGTGCTGTAGTAAGAGGGTCTGATACAAACAAGAGCAAGGGAATGGCATCAGTATTCATGCTTTGAGCTTGTAGATGGAGATCTGAAAGGAATCAGAGATGCAGCTCATAGGGCTAATACCAAACGGTTGGTAAAATACACCCTGAAGATATTAGAGGATTATAATTTGACACTGATGACGGCCATCTGCAGGCGCAGGCCGTGTAAAAGTTGCTGAATTCGGAGCTGCAAGTGGCAAGGATAATTGTACGCATCTTGCCGATAAAAAATGGCAAGAAGTCGATTACGGCGATTCATTTTGGACTCCAATATCACTTCCTCAACACAAGAAAGGTTGTATTGCTAATTCTTCACACGTTTTGGACCCTAAGTTACACAAAATTGTAAACTATGACATGGCCTACACATGATATATACTTTTACTAGCTAGGCCTGTGTTAGCATCCTGGCTTAGATTGTTCTTTTAACCAATCAGATGACAAAATCTATATATTCGTTATATAAAACAAATATTGACTGCTTTTTATTCGGAGCATGGTTGAAACTATAGGCCCTCGGTGGTCTCGAAACCATACTATGCCCCTCGGCTTACGCCTCGGGCATAGTATGGTTTCGAGATCACCTTGGGCCTATAGTTTCAACCATGCCCCTCATAGCAGTCAATATTTGTATACTATCACATGTTAATGCCAGCACTTTCGAACGAGGATTTATGTGAAGAGTTTGTTTGCAAAAAAAAAGCGATATCCATTTTCTCAACTGAAAATTTTAGCGCGAATGACCAGTCAAATTAAGAATTCAATGAGAACATGGGCTACTTCTGACAGTCACAGTTACATAGAAATATTGAAATTAGGGTATCATTTTGAAACCAGCATTATACACAACGTACAATAGGCGGTCTTCTCTCAGTTGTTTGGTAAATTAAGGGCAATTAAGGTGCGTGCCACGAAAAGGGGTGGGGTGCGAGTGGAGGAAGTGGGTGGATATGGTCGGTGTATGTCAGTGTGTGAGGGTATGACGGTGTGTAGAGAAAAACGGTGGTATGGCGCCAAAATGCTAATATGATTTTTCCCTGTTTTGAACTATATAATTATGATAGAGACATGCTAGAGAAATTTGAAGTGTTTAAAATACAAGTGGGACAACACGTTGATAATAAGAATATAATAGAAGTTATACGGAGTAAACTTCAATATTACGTCAAGTTGTGTGTCAACAAAAGCTCTGCTTATTGTGGTGTCATATAGATGTCCTTATGATCAGAGGAGGCTGAAGAGTAGGAGTAGTAGTAGTAAATCCAAAATTTTAAATCCGGTTTTGTCCCCGTAAACGGGGCCGGGTGGCCGGATTCACCTCACATTCGCAGCAACCGCCCTTACTCCTTCCGTCCACTTCACCCGATTCAATGCATCCTCCATTCTCAAGCCAACCCTCCTACTCTCCTCCTCCTCCACTTGCTTCTATGGTTCCATGTCTTCTTTGAACGTCCCCTCCTCCTTGAAGAATAATTTTATTAGCATTGAGGTACCTTATTCTCTGCAATACACATTTAAGGTATGCCCCCCCCCCCTTAATAGTAGTAAAACCAAAGTTTCAAATCCAAGTTTGTCCCCGCTAATAACGGGGCCGGTGGCCGGATTCACATCACATTCACAGCAATACTAGTTCTACCAAGGTAGAGGCTAGCTCAGGGTAACCAGCTACCCCCTCATCGGATTTCAATAGAAACCTGATGGGGGTCGACGGTTTACTATAATAATTAGCTATGACACTTAACTGCGATTTTTCTCTATTTGTCTTTTGTGAATTTATGTAAATTTTTTTTTGCTATGTTCAAATCACCTTTCGTCTGGAAAGCATAATGTCAGCCTCCCAAAAACCAAAATAACTGCAAAATGTATAACAGCATCGTGCTATTTGCTTCGGGCAGTGCTGTGCCCACAGCAGCAAAATAGCACTACATATGTAAAGGTCTTTGAGCACTATACTTGCATTGCACTATTTTTTATGCGGTCACTTTGGGTCCATAGTTTTAACCAAAGCCCCTCATCATGGCAATGTATTTTGTATACAATTCAATGTACCTTTTTCGGAATAACTAGCACTAAATGGAGCTGTGTCCTTACTTAAAGGTGCCAACGGGAGATTGTGAGGCACCCAAATATTGTGTCAGAATAGTAATTTCATATAGATTATCACTCAATAGATTTCCTTACCTTGTATTTGCTACAGAAAGTCTGTTAAAGAGAACAAAAGCTGATTGATTTTCTTATATTTCACTATAAACATAGGCTAATTTTCGTATTTGCTCCTATACGAAATTAGAAATTCAGATTTTGTACCAAAGAAACATTTCTCTTTCCAGCTTAATCCTTTCAGATGGGGATATTTTTGATGGAAAGCTTTTACATCAGGGAAAAAAAATCGTACTTTCGATTTTTTAGGGACACCTGATATCTGAAATCTCTCGTTGCACCTTAAAAGCCGGGTCAAGGCATCCTACTGCATTACTAAGCACTTTCGGGGCTTGTGCAACAGTATTGGGCCGACATGTGGCTTTTGTGCACATGTACAATTCCAACTAGATATCGCTGTGGTCAAAGACACGAAACCAGGCCGCGGATCGATAGCTTAAACCCAAGCCTAAACTAACCCCAGCTTCGACACCTAGCCCCAGCTTCGCACTTAGCATAGCTTCGAAACCCAACCATATCAGATCTGGAGACAGATCTGAGCACAGTCGAGGTAGTGACCTTTGACCCTAAACGACCTTCGATCTCGAAAATATGTAAACATATTTTGATTGTCATAAGGATCATATTAAATTTCTTTCCATTAGTAAGCATTTTGAAATTTTGACCTTGACCTCTTAATGACTTTGTTCTCAAAAATATTTTCACAGATTATGATGTCATAAGGATCATTTCATTAAATACAGCTCAATCTGATGATTTCGAAAAAAATGAACTTTTGTAACCTCTTCATGACCTTTGATCTCAAAATAATTACAACACTTAGGATGTCAGAAGGATCATTTCATTAAATTTTAACAACTCAATTGGAGCATTTGAAATTTGATCTTTGACAGCTTTATGACCTTTGATGTCCAAATATTTCAAATATGTTACAATATCATAAAGATCATTGAAGTTAAATTTTCAGTCAATCGAGCATTTTTTGGAAAATTTGACCTCGACCTCCTAATACCTTTGATCTCGAAAATATTTCAACATCTTTAGGATGTCATAATGGACATTTTCAGTTTATTTCATCTCATCCGGGATGATTTTTGAAAAAAAATGACCTTTGACCTCTTAAAGACCTTTGATCTCGAACTTATTTCACAGTGGTTAGGATGTCATAAGGATCATTTCACAGCAAAATTTCAGCTCAATCGGAGGCATTTTGAAAGTTTGAACCTTGACCCTTGAATGACCTCCATTAACCTGTCATGGAATTTTTAACATGCACCAGTACAAGAGGCACCACTCTACCAATCAGAAGACCATGTCCGTATTTGTCTTTTTCATATTTTCCTCATTTTTATTGTTTTACAATTAATAACGAGTGGTAATCTTATTATAACCATGCTACGCTACAATCAACTTTAATATTCTTTTTGTTTATTTCGCATTTTCTTGACGAAGGAGAAAAACATAGACCGCCATAACCTAAGCCATCTAAATTGAAACCTTCCCCGGGAAATGTAACCGCACTGAATTACGATTTTTTTTTGCATTCCATTATTCATCATCGAGTAAAAATATTTTTTTTTGTTTTTTGACGTAATTTGCCGTAGACTCCCGCAGACATAATACTTTAAAATGCCGTTTCAAAAAACCCAAGGGTTGACTGACCGGAAGGAATTGAAAGGAGCGCTCCAATTAAAATATAAATCCCCTACAAAAAATGTACCCTGACTCTATTATCGGTGAAGCGAGTTGTTACTCTACATACGTGTACGTGTAGAAACCAATTCCCTAATATCTCCTATATCGATAGTTAATCCCATTGTAAGTAGATTTAACCTTTTCTTCGAAATGAATTAAGGCTTTACCAGCTAAAGAAATTCTGCTCTTTGCAGACCCAAGGTTAGGTGGCACATAACTGGCGTCATCCGCGAGCGAGGCGAGCGAAAAACGAACCCCCCGGCCGATTTTGCTCAAAATGGCCCCCTATCTCTGGCCCGGTTACCTTGAAACCTGATCTGTTGTAACCCAATTGAAGGCATGATTCAGGGGTCCTTGTGACCCATTTTTGTGGCTTATATCTCTTGAATTGCGGGGAGAAGAAGATTTCTAAGATTTGCCCCAAAAAATTAAATATTCTCTTCAAATTCCCTTGAATACACCCAAATATGTGTACACCCATTTGGAGGGCTGGGTCACTGGTCCCTCTGAAAAATTTTTTTGAAACAACAAAAATTTTTTTTTGGCTAATTGGCCCAAGCGTTTAGCACTTGAAGCCTTAGGCGACGTGTTGCCAGAAGAAGAAGAAAAAGAAACCGATCAAATACATTAACCATCCGTGCTACTCACACGGCCTTGTTAATATTGACGTCTTGGTGGTGGTGGTTTTGTGTGGTTGAAAAGTAATCATGGGTAATGCGCATTTTCACCTGTTGCCAAAATATCGCCTAGGACACGAAACCTCCAGCCCACAGACTTAACCCATACTGGTTTTGTGATTTTTACAATGCACTTAACGTTGTTGATCGTCCTATATTGATAGCTAGTGATATGGAGTTAGCGAGTGAAAAAACCTATGACCTCTTTGTTAAATTTGAAATGGACCCGAAACAGACAATAGGGTGTTCGCGTTTCAACATCGCTCAGGTTGCGTAAATCGCTAGATCCGATGGGGGGGGGGGGTCCCCCGAGTCCGCAACGATTGGTAATGTAGACTATACCATACTGAGTGAAGAGTGCAGGTGCGTCGGAACACATTTTTCATTGGGGAAGAATCCTACAACGGTGTGTTACAGACCGCTTTGGTATTACACCATTGTTATTTGTGTTCAGATTTTTTCCCGAGGGATGGGGAGAAAGGAGGGAGGGGAGAAAAATCGTTCTAATTTAGTCCTAAAAGTGATGGTTTGGCCATTGTTTTTTTTTTGGAGGGGGGGTTATTTGGTTGGGGAAGACTCGAAGCTGCCGTATAATTTTCTTCGGCCCTTCGTGCCACGACTGATTGTGTTCAACGATTCAAAGAGATTACACATGGATGGATGATCGTGCATTATTCCGTTGAACACAAAAACATCAATTTGATTGCCATATTTAATTTAGCTGTTTTTTAACTTCTTGGAATTTATACCATCAATTTTAGATTGTGTTCACTGTGTTCAGAATACCACTTATGGCCATCTTGGATTTGACACCCTAAAAACGTTTTGTAAAAAATCACATATTTTTACCAATTTGTTACACCCAAAAGACAAAGAATCAAGTGGAATTTTGCTTTTAACAGAAAAAAACACGACAGTTATGACATACCAGATATCAAAAAGGTATGTTAACAAAATAGCTTTTAACACACGCACTAGTTTGAATAATCATCGAATGATTGTTTAATTGATGGTGGAGTCTATGTTGAAGTATATTGGAACTTAGGCGTTGAGGTCTTTGACGCAATTTCGATATTGAATTTTTGCCAAATTGTATCCTGATGATAAAAGCACAAGAATAATAGTGAAAATGTATAGTAATGATTTTATTTTTGTGATTTACTTTCTTTTCCAGTATGTGCAATGATTAATTCGGACAGGCCGTCAGCCCTTATCGTACTAGACGACAAATGCTCAGAATGCAGCGATCTCGCAGGCGTACTAAGCCACGGTTCGAATCCGGTCTTCAGTGTGGACGTCGGAGGCTACGAAGGTGGTTCGAAGGCCTTCAAGATGTACCCTAGCCCTGAGGATATGTCAGAATTCTTCATCGATATTTTGCATTATTTCAAATGGCGTGCATTCACTTTTCTAATTGATTCAGGCGATGGTAATTACTATTTGCTCTTTCCTAAAGGTTGTAACTCTGAAATGTTACTGAGTTAAGATGGGGAACATGTCAAAGGTCCCGTCAGCTGTCAACCACAGATACCTTAAAGTAATAATGGCGCATTTTTTGAAGAGCGCCCCCAATTTTCAAAAGTTGATATTTTGGCACAGTAACGTTGGTAATTGTCTAGGAAACTATACCTACGAACGAGAATGCTAAGAAATGCGTATTTATCATAAAATAAGCGATTTTGTAATTAGGATTGGGATCCCAGATTGGACTTAAGGGCAGAGCTGGAAATGCTACGTTTATGTCCGTCCATGATGAAATAGTGCCACCTCGAGAAGATAACCTCTAACTTGACTTGCCTGAACCAATAAAACAACTAATGTATGAGTGTAGACACGTACATGGCGCTATTCCCGGCTATTTCACATTGGAAGGCCGTTTCCAGCAGCAGTTGAATTATTATCGGGATCCCCGATAATGATCATTCTAATTACAAAATTCCTTCGTTTGTGACACACACATTTTCGAGCTTAACCATTCACAGGTATAGTTTACTAGCCAGTTACCAATGCAGCCGTGTAAAAATCTCAATTATTTTTTAAATGGGGGCGCTCTTCAAAAAAATGTGCTAATATTGCTTTAAATTATTTAGTTTGTCAAATGGGTCGAAATATGTAACCATCTGGATTTTTCTTACCATGCATAATAAAAATAAATTGTCAACAAATTAGTCCTAGAAATTAGAAATAACAAGATTTTTAAAAGCACAATGGAATTTTGGCAAAATAACCAATGTAACTATTTACATATTATGTTGTATGCTGTTTCAAGTTCATTGCTTTTTTTTTTTTTTACCGAAATACAATACAATTCATTCGCCCACTTATACAAATCAGGTTTACCATGCGACAGTCATTAGCTGAGAAATCATGTTCAATTTTGTTCTCATATTTTTGTTTTGATTTCAGAATTTATATGTTAATTGCATAAGAATCTGTATACTCTTGATATATTTTTCAAGGGTATGAAAGGTGAATTGTTGTTAGAATGGCGCAATGGCGTAACCATTTTTTTTGGGGGGGAAGGGGGCACATACATTTCCAGGGGACATGCATATGTTAACTTTTATTAATATAGTATGTCTATGTTGTTTTCATTGTATATTAGCGCGTGTGCATAAATAAACTAATTTTTCAGGGGAGTCCATTGGTTTTGGAGCAATAGAGTAAAAATATATACAATTGTAAAAACGGTCAGTTTCCATTTGTACATGTACAGGGCTCAAAATCAGAAGTTGCTCCAATTTTGGTAAAAAATTAAACAAATTGTTTATCTGGCTTAATGTGTCAAAATAAGGAATAGTTTGTAGCCTCTGCAATGCATATAGATATCATGTTATGTGACAAAATAGGTCACAGGGCAACATATTCCAATTGGCATTGACCTTTGTCATTTATCTTGGTAAGTAAACATTTAATATAACCAAACCTATAATTTTGCGAGTCTTTCATCAGGCAGTAATTTGCAAGTATTCAAAATATAATCAAAGTATCTTTCAATGTTGACCCCTGTACAAATTGAGCACGACCCTTTTTACCATTTTTTGCCATTTTTACCCTTTAACTCCAATACAAATGGCCGTAAGTGGTACAAACCATACATTTTTTGGGATTCTTATGACTAGATTTTCAGCATGATTGGGACTTTTTAATTTTTTTAACCCCTGTGTAACCTTAAACTGGTCCCTATTGGAAAAGTGACGCCACAATTAAAGAGTACCAACTACCCAACAGTGACCTATAGGGTCTGCTAAACATTTTCTGTAGTGGGGTATGAACATTTATGAAAAAACATTTTAAATCTGTATGACTGCATGATTTAATTTTAAAACCCTGATGTTAGAACAGCTTTCACACATCCTAAGTGCAGGTTTTTGAAAATGTTCGAGTATGTCTTTAAAAAACGGGATTTCTTTTCCAAGTTGACGTAGTCATGCATGTAGTAGCATTAAGTGCCTTGGAAACTGAAAGTAATCATTACCAAAAACATTTTTTTCAGCTTTTGCAAATTTTGAGGGCGTGTTTCAAGAGGCAAAAAGTAACGACTGGAACATTACCGTGATAACCATAGACCCAGATGACTTGGAAGGAACGCTAACGAAAACAACAACAGCTAAAAGTACAAACATCCTGCTCTATTGTGTGGACGAGATGATTTGTAGAGATGTTTTGGACAAGGTAATGCCGCCTTCTCTCTCCACCCCTCCCTCAACACCCCTCTCTTTCTCTCGTCTCCCTTTCTCTCAATTTCTCTCCCTCCTCTTTGACGTTCTCTCTCTTCTCGGTCGCTTCAATCCCGCTTCCCACCATCTTCTCCTTCTCTTCTCCCTCAGCTTCTCTTCTCCTTCACTTCTCCCTTCCTTCGATTTCATTTGATGTAAAACATATGACAGTTATTTGGTTAGTCGAACTATCTACGCTGAAGTAGTGTTCTTAAAAGTGCTTCCGTTAGCCAGCTCTTCAAAAGCCGTGTACGCAAGCATTTGCTTTGCACACCATGACGTAGCAGAGAGACTGCTGAGAACCACTGATTAGCCCTCTGTTTTGTTCCGTGATTGAAGTTCTTGTAGCTATTCAATTTGATAGCAGTTTAAACAAATTCCAAATAAACCCAAACACGTACCTGTGATGAGGGGAAACTTTTTATGAGAACTTTCGAGTCCCTCCTGTGAAATATTTCCCGAATATCTACCTGATGTACAGTATCAAACAATGAAATGACAGGAATATTTTGTTCTGAAAATAAACATGTTCTACATAACAGTTCGTATAGGTCAAGATGAAACAAAATTGTTCTTTGTGGAGTGCAACGGCAAAGTACAGGGATTCACTTCAGTTTTTGTACATTTGCAGGGCATTGCAATGAATAGCATGCCGAGTACCCGAGGGCCCTCTCAACACCAAGTACACCTGGATTTTGGGTAATCTGGTAAGTAGTGGTCCCTTTAATATTATAGAAAAAACAAACTACCGAGCAAAAGATATCGTTAGCTTGAGCTATAAAGATGTAAAGGGGGTGATATCAAGACCTTGGTGGTCTCTAAATTACAATGTTTGTCGGCGTTAAGATTATTTCTATGTCAGTGTATAGGATAATAGGCATTTATAATACGAAAGATATTGTACGGAATGAATGAAATGTGTTGCTTATTTATTAGTGTAAATAGGACTTGGTCTGCCAGAACAGTACAAAGACGATCTGAAAAAACGAATGGCCTACATTACATACTTCACGATGAACTTCACACGTGAATTGCAGTACACCAAGCCATCCAGCAATCCAGATTACGACTCCCATTTATAGTTTACCAGTACGGCAAAAAACTTCTTTGATGCAGTGTTAGCCATTGGTCACGCTCTCGGTAAATTTGTTGAAAGGAGAGAGCAGCAGGGACAGCGTGGCGAGTCGGTTCTTCCAGGTGATACCCAGATGTTAACTTGCCCAACTGCCGTCGATGTAGCAGCACCTAATGACCTCACTTTGGAGTTAATGGGCGTAAGTAGAAACAAGATGAGTCCTTAAAAAGGACAATTCTGTATTTGAAGTGCACAAAAACTTGTGAAATACAACACACCAAATTGAGTTTTGAAACACAAATTTTAGTTTGAATTTGTGTCATTTTAATTACATAGCAACAGCGTTATTTATAAAGTAATTTTAAATGTCAACAAAGTCGATTCCTTAAAAAGGACAATCATCGCATTAGTGCACAATTTGTGAAAGGAGAAAAAACAAAAATTTGAGTTTGTATCACGATATTGTAATGAAGACTATGCAAGGCATCAATCATAATGATCAACCTTTATGTGAAACAAAAGAAATTCAGTTTCTGTGACTTTTCTGATACATCTGATATTATTTTGAAGTCGAAATCACATTGCATGTAAACAAGCTTCAGTTTACCATACCTTTTAAAGGGAACTTCTTATGCAAAGGCCAAATTCCACTCTTGGGCAGTTATACCTGTCATACATTGCTGCACGTTGTGCCTGGTTACCACACATGAAATTATTAGTCTGCTGATGAAATAGTTCCATGCTATAAGGTTAAAATACATACAATGTAATTCTGTACCACAATTGTATATTATAACATTGGAAAGTATATTGGTTTTGGATATCAATTTGCTCATGAGTCATTCTACGTTTAATTTGTCAAGCAAAATTTTGCAATCTGACCAACCAATAAGAAAAAAAAAAAAAAACTGTGACATAGCTACTTTAGGTTAGGACTCGTTCATTTAGTGCAAGAAGGGGAATGTCACTATAACTAGTGGTGAAGTGTTAGGTGTATGTAATCACTGACCATGGTCATGATGGAAATATGGACTCTTGAAGTAAAAGGCAGTTCAGTAACAGCTGAGAAGTGAAAAATGTATGGGCTGTATACACAAATAAGAACTTAGTCAACCACTGCATTGAAGGGTTTTAGGTCAATTCATGATTAATCTTCTGCCTGGAGAAGAAAAATGCAGAAATTAGAATAGTATGAATGTAATGCCAGCTTGCATCATCATAATTCAAACCGCTTTTACGTGAACAAATGACACTCAGTTGCGTGCTATCACTTTGTGGTACATCTGGTATATATTGGAAGTAAAATCACATTCCAATGAACACAAAGCTCAGTTTACATGGTTTATCATGATTACCCTTTTCAAATGGAACTTCTTGTCCAAGCACCGAATCACTATTGTTTAGTAATATCTGTGCCAGACATTGCTGTCCAAGAGTTGTGGCCTGTTTACCACATCATGAAATTACATTGCTTTGCTTTAATGAATTAGTTCTATGCTTCAGTGCTTAAAATAGTACTTGCAAACAATGTAACTGTTTACCACAATTGCATAGTGTTAACCATTGGCAGCATTAGTTAGATATAAATTGGCTATAGAAGTCATTCAAACGGTGGAATTTGTCCAACAATCTGACTCAACCAATCAGAAAAAACTGTTACATACTGTAGTCTACACAAGCTTGGGGAGAACTATCTCGTTCAAGGTTCAGACCCAATTATCATGAATATAGTGCAAGCAGGGTCAGTATCTTGTCTATCACACTGCACAAGTCATAGTAATATGAGACTCTTACACTCCAGACCAAATACCATAACAGCTGATGGTTAAACTTTGTGTGTGTGGGTGTGCAACACCCCAGAACTGTTAACCAACTGCATAGGTTTGTGTCAATTCCGGATTATCTTCTTGTGCAGAAGAAAAAAATTCAATCAGTAAAACAAAGCGATCTGGAAGATTACAAGCACATTCACAATTTTTTCCTTCACAGATTTCTATCTTAAGTTGTAATAGTCAATTATTTTGCGAAGTACAATATTGTTCATCTGTGTCGTTCTTACATTCATTTGAAAGGACACGCACCGTAAAAAAGGTAGATTTTAACACTCTTGAATGTTTCACTTGGTACTTTCTAAACACGTTTAAACTCTGCACTCTTGTTTAATTCTTAAAAACTGAGCGTCAAATTCCTAAACTGTAGCCATCAAAATGTTTAAGAATGTTTAGCCTTTAAGTGTAGAAAAAGGTGTGAACAAGTTTACTTCCAAAAAAGGTGGTTAAAAGCAGGTGACCTGATCTGATCGACAACCTCGCCCCCCCTTCCATAAATCAGTGTATATTCCTCGATTAATATATACCAGGATGAATATGTTAAAACTTACAGGTCAGCTTCGAAGGCATGACGGGAAACGTGGCATTTGATGAAAATGGTAACCGTGTCAACTATACCATTACCATCTTCAGTGGAAGAGGAGATACGTTAAGACAATTGGTAAGAAAGTGATTGAACTTTAAGAAAAGATTCAGAGAAACTCTTCAATCAAGAGTTAGGAATCAATAGTAAATACCATTCGGTTGTTACATGGAAGAACGTTTTCTTGCACGACAAAATCCCGGTCAGGGGAACGTTGTCCCGATCGGAGGGTAAATAGGGTATTAAAAAACGGCCGATTTTTCTTAAACATTTCCTGATTTTACCTCATTTTTTAAAAGGGGACACTCTGTCTCACTTGCCCCCACTGGCTATGCCACTGCTTTAACACCACTTTTAGAATTATCACAGTCCATAAGTCTACACATTTTTAGTTTGAAAGTAACTGTCTGTATTCTTAAATTTAGAGAGGCGAATGGACGCAGAACCCCAACTATCTGGAGGATCGGCGAAAAGAGGAATGGCAAAACGAAGGCCGTCTTAACATCACCTCGTTCCGAGTAGCGAAGGATAGGAAGATTAGGATAGTCAGCATAGAGGTAACCAAATCAGACATTTGTAATTATTACAATATTAACCATTTATTGTATGTTAGTGGATGTTTTGTGGATGAAGAATTTGTTTTATAGGTCCAGGTATCTTCTCCAAGGTACTCCTTGAGTTGTGGATGTGTGTAGCAGATCTTACCCCGGTCAAACCAGAATCCAGGACAATCGAAGACTCGTACAGCAATGGCTTCATTATGTTAGGACATATTGCTGGCCTACTTTGTTGGACAGAAATTAAGCTCCTAACCAGTACATTGTAGAAACCAATATGGTTTTGATTTTACAACAGATCAGGGATGTGAAAGTTCCGTCCTTTTGTCTCGTTTTTATGTCCCTTAATCTAAATTAAGATTTCTTTTACAGTTTTTAACATTGCACCTGTAGCGATAATCATGAATTGCTTATGTGTTATTTGATGATTTATGTGGAGTTATGTTTTGCATTAGAATAAGTTAATATTGCATCTACTTTTCTGCTAACGATTTACAAAATGTTTTATGTACGTTTTGTTTTTTACCCATTGATTGTTGAAAAATAAATCTAGATAGCAGTTATGAGAAATCTACTAGAGACAAACAGCTCATCATGTTTAGCTTGGTGACTTTAACCGTTGAGATACTATGTACAATACATGTTCTTTCCAAAGAGAATGTGTTTTACGGTGGTAAGTCATATGTCTTGTGTACCATTTTATCTGCTTGTGGTGCAGGTACCACCTTTCCCGTTTCTCCGCGAGAAACTGGTGCAAGCACAAAACGATCGATTGAGATACCAGAACTAGCGTTACGAGTGTGAAGCTGGGCAGCTAACTAGCCTAAGTTCTGGCCAGTACATCGGCAATGGGCGATATGAAGGTTATATCATTGAGTTCTTAGAGCGTATAAGGTCGGTGATTAGAGGTATTGACTTCGAATATCAAGTTGACTTGGTGCCTGATGGAAAGTATTGGACACCCGACGAATACAGCAGAATATGGAACGGAATGGTAGGAAAAGTTGTCAGAGGGGTAGGTAGTTTTCCTTTCGAAACAAATAACCCATGCATGGCCATAATTAACGATGATCGTTAGTGAAGAATTATTCTAGCGCAACTACTAATAAGGTGTTAACACAGCTATGCAGTTAGTTACCCTTTAACCACACAGCGTCCTAAAAAGGAAACGCATCCTTGTTGATCAGTTTGATACAGAGCTATATAAGAAATACTACAGTCAGGCTAATACTCAAAAATATGAGATGCTATTCGCATTCTTGCTTTTAGCCTAGATGTAAACTACCAGCAAACTACCTTTGAACCAAGGACTACTGAACGGAGTCCTATGCATTTGAGTAGTTTGCAATGAACCGATCGATATTTACGCGGATGGATTTTTTTTCAGACAAAATGTTCGCATTCCCCGCTCGCATTTTTATCAAGTTTAGTGTTTTTCTCTATTTTCAAGGTTCTTTAAAATATTGTGTCCCAAATTTTGTGTGTGTGTATTCCTTTATTTGAAGAAAAAAATCACTTTCGCCTAAATATTGAGCGCCCCTAATACAAACAACCTTTGTAAGCTTAGGCCTATACTAATATCAAGTTATGTTGGCTAATGTATAGCTATCTTTATTTGCATGCGTGCTTTGTACATTGCAATTGCAATCCAACTCGGGGCCCACACCTACCAGTTTAGTGTTTGTTCAGGGGCCAGAGAAATAGCTCCTGTGGGGGTTCGTGCCCCAATGCTCCGGAGGTTAATGCATGACAGTTTCCCAAGCAATTAAATTTACATTAGCCATTACAGGCCATACGTATGCCATGTAAGCATGCGCCGTCACTTTCCATCGTAAAGCAGCTTCTTAAGGTCCATTCATCATTGCAGTGCAGTGCGTTGAAAATGGATGAATGCAGTACAGTGAAGTACGAATAGACCTTTACAGTCGCTGGCATAATTCCTTAGGTAATATTGGGTTCGTGCAGCGTGATGTACGTCAACCCGGAAGCACAAATACGTTCTTGACAATACCGCGATTTAATTTGCATAATGAGAAATTTTGGGTCGGCTCGATGTTCCGAAGGGTCTTTGGACCAAATGGTTTTTGTCCGAAGGGTCATTGTTCCGATGTAGAGACAGACGGATGTTTTAGTTCGAAAGGTTTGATTCCGAATAAGATGGGTCATTTGTCTGATTGGTCGATGTTCCAAACGGTTTTTGTTCCGAAAAAGGTAAAGGTAATTGGTTCGAAGGGTCGTTTGTCCGAAAAGCAAAAATACAGGTTCGCATTCCTACCGAAGTCCAAATTTGTTTAAGTCCGAAGAGGCAATCTGCTACTTAAATAGCAGCAAAGACGAATAATTTTTTATTTGCATAAATTTTGCATAGCCAATTTGAGTGGTGAGTACTGTAAATAAAGTTTGTATTTCTTAACAGACCTTTTTTTATTTTGAAACCAATCCAAGATTGTTAAAATTGTCAACATCCGAACTCAATTTGTTCTATATAACTAAAGAGTATCCAAGTTGAATAATTTTATAAAACTGTTTATGAAAACACCATCTACTCTAAATTTAAATCACTTAATCAAGTAATTGGCACGTGCATTTTACACGGAAGCACCTAAACAAATCTGCAACATCAACCCCGTGGTATGTGATTTGTGTTCATAATTGAACTAAGCAGATGTAATTATTCATTGGATTATCTTTTCGTACTTGCGCCAATTCGACTTCGGTAGGGTTACCTACAGGTTTTTAATGTTCCGAAAGTCGGAACAACGTCCTTTAGGAATAAAAAAAACTGACTGAAAGTATTTCGGAATAAAAACTGTTCGGACCAACAAACCTTCGGAACAACTCTGGAATAAACTATGGATCAAAGACTACAAAAAGTAAACTATGATCTTAAATGATAGCATATGCTATTTCTAATAACAAAAAAAGTTCAATTTTAGCACAAAACTTAATTTGGGACAAAAGCACCAGGTTAAAAACTTGTACCTGACCAGAAACGGTTCATTTTTTTTTTTGCTTGGGACGTCATTAGAGCGAGTGTTAGTAGCATCATTGAGTAATATGAATATGCTGGATGCATCTACACATATCATCAATGAAATAATCATAGCTGTTACCACTATTGTGTAACTCCATGACCATTTTGGAAAGGAATAATTGTCCAACAGATATTAGGAACGTGTTTAATTTGCTATTTTGCCCCAAATGCGAGTTATTTTGCCAAATTTTTCACTTTTTGTGTTTGATACAACATAGGCTAGACATTTTTAAATGAATAACCTCTTTATGGTCCCTTTCAGAGATCAACAGTTCATTTATATAGTCCGAAAATCCTACCATTTATTTTAAAGCTGGATGGTCCAAACTCGTTCTTGTTGAATTACGGTTCGAAGTATTGTTTTTGCGTTTTATTTGGGACCATAACTCAGCATTAACAGGAATGGACCTGATGGGAATCGCAGGCCGTCGAAGGTTTAGAAAATGTAACCATAACGTAGTGCGAACTCAGACAGCAGAAGCTCTGCATCCGTGAAGTGCATTTTGCAACACGATAGTTTGCATGGAATATTTTATGCATGCTTCAAAGCAACTTCGCCCTAATTGGGGCATTTATTTATTCTTAAGCATTTAAACCGAATTAGTGCATTTATTTACTTTACAAGTCTTTTGACCCTGCATATGCACCAACTAGAATAGGGTCAAATTTGACCCCCAGTGATCTGGTCAAAAAAAACCAACTGAGGTTAAAATGACTATATTAGGGGTCATGTCTTTTTGAAAAATAACCATTTTGGGATAAGAATGACTATATTTAGGAGCCATTTGGTTAATCGGGATGCAAAAAAATATTTAAAAATTATCTCAAACTATCCCCAAACGTAGTTGATTTCAACCACCCGGCCAGTTTGGTCAAAGATGACTATATTTTTCAATGTAATGCTAAAAAACATTATGACCCCAAAAGAATGTGGTTGATTTCGACCACGAATAGCGTCACTGAAACAAAAGTGACGTTAAAAGGGTTGATATTTGACCCCATCATGTAGGTAAACGCAAAAAGCAGGTGACACATATTTTCTGAGGATTTTGTCAATATTCATTGCTATTTCATAAGCCGGATTTGCCAATAAAATATCTTAAACCTAGCAAATGAAGCTAAATGATGACCAAACTGGGATTTAGATCAAGAATCATCGGAACACCGTCTCGCTTGCTTTCGCGTATACCTAATGTCCACACATGCTGACGCGCAAACAATGACCGCTACATGACATTTGACTTGTAAAGAAACCCACCCAAGAAAATCCCATTAAAAGTACATCAAAACCATAAAACTCATTGATGAAAAAGATGTTTACAGTGATTTCAAATTACACCAGATGATGCGAAGTTGGTTGTTCAGTAATTAAAATACTTCGATAAACATTGTTTATCGACAGAAAGTTTTTCGAATGAAAAAGTGTCAAAAACCCATCAGTCCTTTTCCTTTTAAGAGTTGTGAGTATTGAGTGCAGTGATGTTTACTTTGCTGGTGGTTTTCGTAGTAACATATATATATTTTGTTTGTATACAGAAAGCTGATATTACCCCTTTGTCGCCCCTTTGACTACATTGATGTGATTGCTCGAGACATCCAGTAGGATCCATCTGACATCCCCAACCTAATGACAAACAGGGACATTTGGCGCTACATGGTGAACAGCATCTCGGCTGCGGCCGTTGGATAGAGAGAGCTCTGGTTCAATCTCCTGAAGACGTAATGGCTCAAAAACAAATAAAATTTGGTACCATTAAAGGAGGAAACACGTATCATCGCTTGAAATCGTCGCAAGCTCTTCGCAGGTTCTGGCACAAGATGAACAACGACCATGCTAACGTGTACGTAAAAGACATGGCCGAAGGTGTCAATCGAATCAGATCATCTAACGGAAGATTTGCCTTGCTTGGAGAAACCCACGATCAACTACATCCCAGGCATAAAGCCCTTAAAGCTGGTGAGTGACATTACCCGCACACAGTAGGCTCTGGCTGTAGTTTCTGGGTCACCCTTGAAGTCATCGGTCTAGTGCCATTGAGGCACTTAGAGACAGTGGTGTAATGGAAGATCTTGCACGCGACTGGTGGGAACTGGAGAATAGACGTCGTTGTTGCAGAAATACAGAAATGATGAAATCTAACCAAGTGGGAACGTTCTGGTGTTTACTCTTTTACTACTAATGATATACAAGGATTATGTTACATTTTGTTAATTGGAATCGGAGCCTCAATAATAGTCTTTTTGATAGAGGTGGTTTATTTCAAAACTTGTGGTGGTAGAACAGGTAAACCAAAATGTGGAAAGAAATGTGCGGAAGGTTTTCGTGTTGGTGGTGAGGGATCAAGAGTGGGCGACGGAGGTTGAACCACCTTCAACGCTGGCCTAGTAGTAACCAGAGGATATAAACTCTACAAACGTTTGTCATATTGCAACAATTCTCTTTCACGTGATGGATCGCAGGACAGGGAAAGGCCAATGCTCAATACGCCGATCCTGGGTTTACCTACGGAAATCATTTTTTACCGAAATTCCTACCCACAATGCACCAACGATGTACGAGTAGATAAATAAATAGCGCATATATATCATATGGTTTTTGTGTCATACGGTCATTTTTATGTCATAACTATGCGAAAACCGTTTGCTGAACATAAATTTCACCAGTAACGAGTACTCTGTGATGCATTGTAATGTTCCGCCACAAAATGTGCGCGTAGTTTAAAGGAGGACGAACTAAACCGCGAGAGTGCATGAGTGATGAATATCTACTCGTACATCGGTGGTGCAGTGTGGGATAGGAATTTCGTAAAAAATGATGACGGTAGGAACACAGGATCGACGATTATATCCATTCACAAAGCCCTAATGCATTGCGAATTGGCTGTTTTACTGGTAATCTGGACTCTTGTCGCAGTAGCCCATTCGTAAATGACTTCCCACAAGTTTCGTCAGGTGAAAACTATGCGTAACGGTATTCACGAACACAAAGGTCACAGACAACCAGATGACCATAAAAAATATTCGTTTCAAAAAATATGCATCTTAGGGGAGGGGGGGGGGTAAGTGAGCCACACAGGGTAAGATGAACCACCCCTTAGAAAGAAGACAAAGAACTTATTTCACTGTTACACTACTATAGTACCTTGCATAACACAGGTTTCTAAAGTGTAAGATGGAATCAATTGCACATACAATTAGAAGTTGCACTTAAAAGGTAATTTTGGCACTTTTTCTAACTTTCTGTTTAAAAATATGATTTTGCCAAATTCCCCATACAAGAATGAAAGCATAATGTTCACTCTTTGTGTATTGAGGGGTGATATGTGAACATAATTTAGAAAACTGGTTGCAACTGTAACAACAAAGTTTTTAGTTGAAGGAATTCTGATTTTGACGAAAATGGTCCCTATGGGGTAAGCTGAAGCACTGGGCATGGGTAAGTTGAGTAGGAAAATGTGCACCCCATAATTTTACAAGTAGAATCACATCAAAAATTATTTATTTCAATTTTAGACTGACTTCACTATATCAACATTTTTTGGTTAAAATAACTTGAAACAAGAAAATAGAAAAGGGGCAAATTTGATTTCAATGCTAGGACACATATCATGTGTGTTTTGATGGATGACTAAACTTACCCCATGACTGGCTCAAACTTACCCCACCCCTGGGGTAAGTTGAGCCAGTTTACAAAACTTTTTGCACCGCACTGAAGAGTATGAAATATATTCACAAAATTTGTGATACTTAATCAAGTAAAAACATACACATGTTTCACTGTAAACTGCATTGCCTCCTGACTATATTTTCTCTGAGCAGAATGAAACCAAAATGTAAAAGTGGCTCAACTTAACCCCTTCTCCCCTATGCTTCAAGATGCCTTTAGCATGATGAGGTGCAAGCTTAAAACCTATCAATTTATCTGTCCATGTAGTTAAGATGTCTGGCCGTGTTTGTTTCATTAAGCTTTAACCAGGAAAAATCCCCTTTACATCGTGACCGCAGAGGTCTAGAAAGGCCTTTATTTTACGTTCCCGTATGCACAGTCAACGTGGTTTTTGAATATTAATTAGATTTGCACTAGTGATCTAAAAAAACCACTCGTATCTGTTGACTATACAAAAAACTTTGTACAAAAATGTACAGGCAGTTAGTTAAAGAACCATTCTTGTTGATCATCCTTTCAAATCAAGAAAATTAATTTCAAATTTGATCCAAATCGGAGCTTATGTTGAGTAAAAATATAGTGAAGATTACTCTTTCAAAAAACTTTGAAAATGTTCACTTAAGTTTATCAAGGCGGAGACCTCTATCATCGAACCGTACCGATATTGGCTTTCAAAATATTAAAGCGGCACTGGCACATTTTCACAAAATATGAAATTTCTTCAATTTGCTCTCAAATGATAGTCTAGGCCATTGGAAGAACAGAGATATATTTTACACATAAAAATAACATACCCCAAAACAGATAGGGACATTGATATGAGGATAAAGACATCCAGGTAATTTGTAGGCCAACTTTTAAGTTTTCCATAACTTTAATCAACAAATGTGTATATTACATGAATATTTTTGACTCGTACTCACTGATATTAAAACCACAAAGGTTATGACCGGTCAAACAGTGTGCATAGCGTGAGTGTGTGTTCTTGTGTTAAAAGCCATTTTCGTCGTCTGCTGAATTTCGCGTCGCCGGCGACGCTAAATGATAAAATCGTTCTGTTTACCCATAAGGAAGCTGATTTGGTCTTAATCATTTCGGGTGAGGGCTTTTGTATATAAAAGTTTTACAACCATGCAAAAATATCGATTTTGAACAATCTTGAGGGCGCACTATTTTTCAAATGTGCCAGTGTCTCTTTAACACATTAACATTGAACTTGGGGTAATACAGGCAGGAACTAGCATTTTATAATCAAGTCCTACTAAAACGGACGCTACAATATAACGGTATACGGTAATGAATGCCGAGAAAATGGGACGTGCTGTTAACAGGTCGGGCGATATGACTTTTTACGGGGCGACTCTGGCTGCAAATCAACACCTGTGGTGTGAATGGGAGTTTGCACTTTGCAAAGCCAGAGCTGGCAGCTCTGGCCCAGGACAATGGAGTGGTTGCGATGGTTGATTTCCAGCTATATGTCGGAGCGAAAATTGTTTATATTTCTTTTCACTATTTTTTCTGAGAAATTTGCTTTATACTACAACTGGCTTGGAACTTTATCTCATTTTAGACACCATTTATAACTATTTAAAGTTAGTAATACAGTCAGGAACTAGCAAATTATGAACATTGCGCGGAAAATTCAAAATTGCAGTGGAACTCGTGCTCGCTTGTATTTACAGCGATAAATGTCTATCGTGATTTTCAAACTAATGGGGCCAAAGATGAGGCTATGTTGCAGACGTCAGGCATCACTGATCAATCTCGTATTGAACGAGCTTGCACGTAAAGTTGCCTTGTGCAGTTCATTAACGAAGAGGTTGCGGTATGCCTGTAAATACATCATGTAAGGGAGACATATTTCAAACGGAAATTCTCGATTTCATTGGAAAGTCGCTTGCCTTCTATATCCATGGGTCCCTAATATCATTACAACGTTGACCTAATGTATTTTACTCATTGGCCCAAGATTGGTTTAATATTGGCCCTGGCCAGTGGTGCGCCAATATTGGACCAATATTTTTCGCATGAAGTCGATACAAGGAAGAAGAAAATATTGGCCCAATGTAGGCCAAAAGCATGCATAATAGCTCATATTGCCGATGCCAAGTGATGCAACGTGATCTCGTCTAAAATGTATTGCACATATTTAATTAGACATGTTTAGACAAGCACATCAAAATGAAATGCAGATAAATATTCCGATGCTCTATCTGTGCTTAGAATATTTAAGTTATAATATAGTTAGTATATAACAAGAGCTAATCCAAATGTGTTGAATTTATGCCCCGAGATATGTAATTTACACTCTTTACAACAGGCGTGTCCAACCTGCGGCCCGCGGGCCATTTGCGGCCCGCAAAGAGCTGACATGCGGCCCGAGAGGTACTCCCCGGCCAAAAAATAAAAATAAATTGCATTTATCTCGAATAATCGAAATGTTTTCAAAAATATTAAATATCTCACACATACAAAACCAAAGAACCATACTTGCACAATACATACAACACACACACGCAACCGCCCAAATCCCACCACATCCTCCTATGGGTGGTGCAATATGGTGGGTCTCATTTTCAGCCTTCTGGGATATGGATGCTAAAAATGGGTTGATATTTCGACAGTTTGGGAGAAATTAATCCAGTTCAATCCGAAACCCATATTTTCTAGAAATTGTTGGAAAATTCGTCCTATTTCCTCAATCTGAAGCCAAAAGTTTTCCAAATTTGCTAAAAAAAAAGGCCAACATTTCTAGGAAAATGTTAACTTTGT
The DNA here is from genome assembly GCA_023653785.1 of Ophioderma brevispina. Lineage (NCBI taxonomy): Eukaryota > Metazoa > Echinodermata > Ophiuroidea > Amphilepidida > Ophiodermatidae > Ophioderma > Ophioderma brevispina. The sequence goes on along the minus strand of JAMKCH010074263.1, from coordinate 7,523 downwards.
GTTAAATTTGGCCCAAAATCTGCATCTCTGATATAGCTATGGCCTGGGTGCCTTTTTCGGAAAAATATAGATGTGGGTCCTCACATCCAGACTCTCTAAGGCAAGTCCTTACCCAAACCAAACTTTAAAAATGGCGCACGAAAAACAAAATGTTGGGTCCAAATGGACCCCCCCCCCCTTATATACGATTATATGCTTGCGGCCCACAATAGTTTAGGATCCAACCAATGCGGCCCTTGCGTCAAAAAGGTTGGACACCCCTGATTTACAATATTATTTGTAAAGCTGGTTTTTGATTATGCATGCACATGTGGTGGAGTTCAAATAGTGAACTTATCTCGTGATTAGCTTGCTTTAGGATTAGTAAATGTCTGCATAACTATAGTCGTCGTCGTTAAATTCAATATCTATTTCGTGTAATATGTATTTGTATTGTAAGAATTTAAGAAAAATAGTGTTTAATAAATTACTAGAGCAGCTCGGCATTATGGCCTTACCAACTGTTGACCGGTTCTTTTTTTTAGCTGGAGATTAATTAAAACGATGCTGAAATGAATAATCAGAGCTGCTCCATATGCGCGGGCACACACACACAGTCATCACACACAACACCACACACACCCATACACACACCCCCCTCACAAGCTCTCACACACACACACACACACACACACCATACACTCATGCAGACACGCGAACAATGTTCCACTCTTAAGAAACACTTGGTTCTAAACAGCTGCACACATATATACGCCGCACACACACCCAGACACATGCACACATCACACACACTCCCTCTCTTCACACATACTCTATCACGTAAACCAATAGTATTACATGCAGTCCAGAGACGTAAAAACTGGCACAAAACGCAAAATATAGTCCTTTAGCCAGAAGGGTACTTGCAGAGGTCCACCGGACCCCTCCAAAATGTACAAACGATTTTCCCTTAAATAGAAATGTTTCAAATATCATTTGGAGGGTAACTGATAGTCCATATTTCCTATATGCCTTTTCAAAAAAAAAAAAAAAAAAAAACATTTGGGAAAATTTACACTCCCGCTACAGGTCTGTTATCATATTGCCATTACCAGTGCTTATTTGATGTCGGAACCTGTTTGGACCCTTTGATCATTTTGATCTTTTCCAAAGCATGCACGACTCTATTTAGTATTATTTCCCAAAATAACTATAACTGGTGACATAAGTTGAACAGAGAACCACAAACTCTATATGGGTAGAACATGGTCCCAGCTGTGTTTTCAGTGGAAGCCATTTGTTTGGAAGAAAACAACCGATGATGCGTGTTTGGATGATGTTGAATGGATTGATAGTTATCTACAGCCATTGGAACTTACGATACCAAGTTCAACTTGACCAAACAATTGAAGGTAAATCCTGGTTCATCATTGGAATGTTAATGGGCATTTACGCATCTCTAATATATACACGCCAAAAACCGGGTTTAACATTATTGCACCTTCTTGCTATCACTTTGAAAAAACATCAAGTGTCAAATTCCTAAATATCAGTGTTCAATTGCTAAACACTATTATGTCAACACATAAATGTCCAACATCAAAACATGTTAGCGAAGTGATAGCAAGTATGCATTTAGAAAAGTGTTCAATTGTTAATAGGTTTTTGCAGTGTATGTTTCTCCAGCATGCTTTGATTGCCTTGATTAACACTTCATTATTCAAATCATCACATGTACACTAATGTATAGATGTTGCTTCCAGCTCTCGGTTGATATAGAGATTTGGTTTTGCTTTGGTAGCTGTTGCTTAACATTATTTATGTATAGACTTATTGTTGCAATTGCTTTAATATCAATTTCGCTTGTGTATTGTGATCTTCATGATCATGAATGCATACAATACAATATGTATACAATGCTATAAACTGTATGTAAAGTTTTTTTCAATCTGCGTCTTTCCCGATAGTACATGCAATATGCCTATCGCAATGTTGTCATTCGAAAACTTCGCTATAATGACGATATTGCGTTACATATTGGTCATGTTGGTATACCAAGAAGAGTTCGAACTCATATGTAAAACTAGAAGCATTTTAGAAATGGTCTAAAACGGTTGCATTGGTGTTTTAATTTTAACATTTAACACGGTTAAGTAAGAGGTTTAGATAACACTTACGTAAATGATACTCTATTTTGGATTTTAGTTTTGCTGGTGATTAAAAAAGTGAATCCCGCACTCCCCGTGGTTCATGTGTAATCGGACAAACTATACAATGGAAATCATCCGCTCCTATGGATGAAACGTTTAGCCATCGGTCCCATAGAATCATTTTAAATAAGTTGTGGTGGTACTCTATACCCCTCTTGATCAGAACCCCGAATGAAACAAATTAGATTTGAAATTCTGGCAGCGGAAGATTTCATTGCCATTTTTTCCAAGTCACATGCTCACTTTTTTGGTCATTTGCCTAAATCTGACGCATATTTTTGGCTTTCTTGTGTATTTCGAAATGACGAAGCAAATACCCATGCAAAATACAAACTAAGCCTTAAGCAGCATACTGCGTAATATTTTGCCCACGTTTGCACTAGTGTTGTAAACTCAACTCCAGTAAAAAAAAAAATACAGTTAATATTTACTCAAACGGTATGAGGTATGGGTACTGGTATTTTCATTTCTTTATCCATTGTATTGTGCGTGTAATATGGTGTTTAGGGGTGCATTCCGCATGCGTACGTGTTTTCCAAGGGACTTGGTATTTGAGTATTTTTTGAGGAAAGAAAGTCGATCGAACCATCTACCTCCTAAAAAGTATAACGTAACCCACCTCCACTGGAAAAGAATGTCGTTCTGACATCTATCGAGAAGAAAAAATCATTGAGAGTAACAACAACATCCCCACAATACCCACGCCCCTCTCGAAATCAAATGACCATCCATATCAGCTTGAATTATTTGGTATACACGGTTTTACACATGTATCTAGTTTGCAATCTCATGTGATTGTCATCCTCACAAAAAACTTGGTGTTATTTGTTGTAACATCCGCATGCAAGGTTCAAAATAGGAAAGACCACAGCATCTCCTTGCAGAGACTGCTCCTTGGGATGTCCGTGTGTATGTTAGCCGTGCTTGTGCCACTGACCTCTACACTGGATACCGGGTCAGAGTCCGCCGATGAAACTTCGGATAAGTTGTTTTTTGGACCTCTACAACTATGGCGGAAAACAATGCATATCACCGTGTTGTCCACAATATAAGCCTGTGTGGATTATGTGCACCAGCAGTGTATGCATTAGTTTTTCCGCCAGATTGTAGAGGGCCCAAAACCAACCTTCCTGGTTTCATCACATCGCTACCATTCAACTGTGCGTCCTCCTCGCTATCCATGTGTAGAGGTCATTGTGCTGTGCACGTGTCGATGTTTTTTTAAATTGTTGTACTTACACACTAATGATGAAATGTTGACACTATGTAATTACCTTTAAGGTCAAACACCCGTGCCTTGCAAGAAATGCATTGAATTGCTTTGAAATTTTTTGTTTTCACATATGATTTATCATTCCCATCAGGTTTTTCAAATGGTTATTAACATTATTACTTCTCATTTAATGCATACTTTGCTTGCATTTTGCTTGTTTTTTGCGCTTAGTTTTTATGTGTTTATTTGTGTAAATGGTGTGCATCAGAATGATCATTGTCTTGTACATTGCATGCATCTCCTATAGACCAGTTAACAGCAATGTTGTAACATGTTTTGGGCCTGGTATCTTGCAAATAGGTCGGCCTGACTGTTTACAACCCACTGGGCATTGTACTCTGTTAAGAGTTTTGTATACTATGGGCCCATCACGATTCGCATGAAGGATCGCAGGCACAAGAGAAGTTACTAGGATGTTAACTTGTCTATAGGAGCAAAGAGTTCTTATATAGATAGAGGCAAACGTTACGTAATCTTTAAAATACACGGTCTCGCATGTTTTGCCGACCACAAAAACAACATAGAGTACCAACAATAGAAGCCAATGGCTGCCTCCGTTCTTCCACATACTGTGTGCGCCCTTGCATAATACACTTTCGTTAGTGATACAATTGATGTGTGTTAGGTTGCCAGGTGTAATAATAGTTCACCTGGATCATTGTGCTCAATACTCTTTTTTTCTCATAAGATGGCAAATTCGACGCTTAGTAGGTGTAAAGATGTATTCATTGAGCGGTTTATTTAAATCAAATGACTTGACGGTCAGTTCATACATTCGTTTGTGGCCATGGGTAGGACCAAATGTAACCACCCAATAGCACCCACATCCAACAACTGATATTGTGGCGGATTGTTTGTATCGAATTGACTTAGTTGTATACAACACCACACTAATAAGTATAATCCGTGAATATTCAAAATTCGCCGCCCAGCACGGACGGACTGGTTTTGAATGGCTTCACCCCCGTGTTAGTAGATTCAACCCTCGTGTCACACCTCATCGAAGGTAATGGGCTTGAATGAGGGGCATGTTGCATTTGGTGAGAAATTAAGTCCCGCGAAATCTGTCTTGTCAACATGTCGTCCGATAACGAGGTAAACATTCTAGCTTAATGACAGCATTCAGTCACGTAATCCCATTTGAGCTACATTACCTTCTCTAAACTTCTGACTAATCGTATTTTGCTTCAATGATTTCCTAGGCCACCAGGTAACTGATTGAATGTTACTGACTTTTGAGCGCCCGTAATTGTGTGGATAGGAAAGAAAAATGAAGTCTACCCCTCGCGTAATGTAAAATGATGTCAACATGAAAGGCCAGACTATCATATTCGTTCAATGAAACAGTGAAACTGGGCCACATATTTACTTGTTCTGCTAACCCTACTAATAAATCGACGCTGTCCAAAACTTTTTAACTTTGGTGACACGATGGTTTGAATCTCTATATAGCAGAATACCATCGATTTGGGGGGGGGGAGCATATTTTAAAAAGCTGGTCTGGTTATTTGAAATTGCTCTTGACCATGAATACCACTGCAACCCTTCAAAACGAACACGTATACGGTTGACACTCAACGGTTTAACATTTTCTTGCATACAATGCGAAAAAGCCTCATTAAACCATTCCTCACATACCGTTTATCATCATCTTTCATTGTTCTTATTTTTGTATCAATAAGGGTGCATTTCGTGAGTCTAAGCACCTTAATTGGGTTTTTATCGTCACTAGATAACCTTGAAAAAACCTTACTCCAAACATTCAGTTTTGAGTCCAATCTTGCCTGTTTGGTGTTGAATAAACGCTTGTAGCAACACGGTTCCATAGACCTTGTTGCTGTAGACAACTGACATTTTACGAATGAGAAAATTAAAGTGCAAAATTTCTTACAGATAGGCTACGGTCGAATTTGGACGTAAAATTAGTCGTCCCATGCAATAGTAAAAGTTAACTTGCTTAATGTGATATAAGAAGCATACTAAACTTTTAAAGAAAAATCGAAGGGATCACGAAATACCCTTTAATATACGTGGCGTTTACATTCGAATAGCTAAGATCTGATACGAATTTGTTCCATTGTTCTTTTCAGGTACCGCCTTTCTTGTTCCTTTCCGAGAACTCCTCCAATTTTCCAACAAAGACCGCGGAACTCTTACCAAAAACTATCGCCTAAACCAGGCGGCATGGAAGCTGTGAGCTCATCCTCGGGTCAATACAATACACTGGCAATGGTCGATATGAAGGCTACATCATGGATCTGTCTGGACGCAATCAGGTCGGTGATAATAGGCATTGACTTGAGTACAGTGGAATTGGTTCCCTATGGCAAATTCGACATCTAAACCGTACGACGCTAATATGGGACGCATGAATTGCGAGAATTTTTGCGAGGGTAGGTTGAGATTCTAATCCTTCCAATATGAACATATGTACCCGACATAATGTGCCCTTATCCATTAAATACCAAATGAATGAGTGAAATTAGTATCTAAGATTGAAGAATATGAACACTGAACCCCTGAAAAACCAAAGCGGTTAATCGGAATTTCCACGGTAGTACAGAAAAAGACATTAAACATGAAAGGGTCTGTATTGTTAAAGGTCCATGGCCCGAGCGCTAATAGCCTCGTCCCCAGAAGCCCAGATTTTACCGAAGAAGGTCAACATTTTTGGATCTCCTAAAGAAAGCTACTAGTTCTTATTATTTAGCCTGTGAAATCTAGAGCCAAGGACGTTTTTGTTTGGAATTTATGAAGCGTAAAATGTGCCCCATTTTGGTCGCCAATATTATTACACAGTACTCTATGGTGCTTACCAAATCACGTTTTTGGGAGCTCTCGCATCAAAACGGATTGGAATATCGCGGGTTTTTGGACTGAAGGCCATCTATTAGATGAAAACTTCATATCCTTAAAATCGGGCCATCCCCCTTAAAACAAAGCAATAATTTTTGATTCACCCAAAACAAATTGCCAAAGCAACAATTTTGGTGTTTATATACTGTACTTAAAATGCCACAATAATAGGCTTATATTAAAAGTTACCAAAACCCAACCTAGTGGAAGATGTAGAAATAAGGGGGAACAGTTGGTTCATTTTAAAAATTAGAATCGTCGAATTGATTTAGTTTGCCTATTATATTCGAGGGTTTAAAATCAGAAGGACGGAACTAGCACTGAAAGTTTAAAGAATTCCAATATAAAGGAACCCACATTCGCTCCTCTTCTCCTGTGATGAATTTGCCAAGTAGCGATAAATGTGTTGACTACATAGTGGCCTTTAATGTTTATTAATGGAGTACCTGCCCCTGAGCAGGTGTAATGGTCCAAACTCCGCATTCTTAAAGACACGGGCTCTTCCATTTAGGTTTAGCGGTTGTGAACACCCTCTTATGCTAACCGAGGGAATTGCATAGGTATAGGCGCTAATCCAAGGGGAGTAACTTTTTCTCAGACCGGAAACCTTCTCAATTATGGTTAATTGAACCTTTTTTTTTTTGGTTTTTTTTTTTTATTAATGATCAGTTGTGGCTTGCTATTGGCCTTCCGGTAAGTCTTGGCTCTCGAGTGTAACATGGCGGTAATTTCTTGACCTAGCGACATTTGTTTCACCATTACAATACACGAGCATACTACGAGCAAGGAATTCAATTGTTGAAAATTCTGACTGAACCGAATGTTTTTTTTGGTGACTGAATGGGATATAGCCATCAAACTACGCAGATACTTCAACAACTTTTTATCTGTATCTGTATTGCTCATATTCTGGGTAAAAACTTTGTTAAAAAGTTTTTAGCAAAATTTGGAAAATAGGTTTTAAGCCTTCGAAAGCGCAATAGCGAGCGATCCAATTGAATGTATTTTGTTTTACTTGCATAGGAGCGATACAAACGGTGACGTCACCACCTCATAGCGCCCAAGTCAATAATATTGACTTTCGCTGAAGTGATGTTGCTAGAAAAGAACGATTTTTTTTCTTTTGGCTCTTGGTAACCAAATCGTGAGTAGCATAAATCATGACACCGTTTACATAGAAAATCGCTATAAAATAAGCCTTTCCA
>JAMKCH010074262.1:0-92410 GCA_023653785.1 Ophioderma brevispina | reverse complement strand
CGTTTTAAAAAATTTAAATCCAATTCAAACAATTCTAATTTTTTAATCCTGTATAAACCATTTTCCCTTTATTTTTTAATATCCACAAAGGTGATGTTTTTAAATTATTAAATTAGGAAGAATCTGTACCGGTTTCACCAATTGTAGTAAACCTGTGTTTAATATATCAAATTGCTTTGAATCAACAAGAGGAGTTTAGTTCTGAACCAACAAAGTTCACAGGCCAGCTTCCTGAAATTTCATTTTCCTTTACATGAATAAACACGTTAATATTTGACTACTAGTTTCAGCAGGATTTTTTCGAAACCAACTTAGCTTTATCAGAAAATAATGATGTAGTTATGATTCATTTGTGATCTACTTTGGTTATAATGGACATAGAATAACAAGGTAGTAGGTGTAACTCTTTTATTCTCCAGATAAGTCTGATTCCTTGTGTGTGAATGAAAATAAATAACACCGGATAAACATCAAATGCGGACAGGAAGAATATTGACTCACTGTACACCAAACATGCTTCAAAGACGTAAAGGAGAATCCGTACAATGAGTAATATAATACAATATGTTAAAAAAAAAAACTCTATAAATAATTATTGAGCACATATCGGAGTGGTTTCATGGAAAAAACCGAACTATATTAACCATAACATGAATTAAAACATCCAGGAGTGCAATGGTTTTGGGGTGTATAATAATTCTAACAGGGCTGTTTTGAGATTAGAGTGTGACGGTGAGAATGGTTACAGAGCGCGTAAGCTCTGTAGCCATGGCGGTATGTTCAAGGTATTATGTTGGAATTAGAGATTACTTTGCAGGGGAATGGACGTTTCTGGAGTTTTGAATTATGCACAGGTAATTTAAACAAAAAGGCATGATTGATGTGAACTTATATTTTTCTTAATTTATCATATATACTAAGATCTTTTGAACAAAGGTTTAAGAGATGATTTTTTAATGTCACTGGGACCGAGATACTGCCATAGTAAATGCATATAAGCAGTTTCACAAATTACCGTTTTGGAAATCCCCATTGCCAAATCGAGCAGATCGTGTCTACCCTCCCTGTACAGAACCACATGTATAGCTCACATCTTGATCCGCTTACGCGTGACAACAGAAGAGTAAGAATGCTTGCTGCTTTGCCGTAATTGTAGTTAATAACGGTAACGAGATGAATAGTTGGTGTCACGTGTCAGTTACCAGGTCAAGTGTCAGGTATCAGATATCAGTGTGCTTCTTAGGGGGCGACGAATATATTATAAATCCGACTATGTTAAGTCAAGGTCTGTACATATGACCCTCTGCCCAAGTGCTATATTTTGTTCAAAAAGACACCGTATATTATGTCTAAAAACAGTACAAAAATTTTTTCCATACAGATTCAAAAACCGAAGTACGATGACGATAATCGGGGTTTTTTTCCAATGTAGGATAACGTACGTCATTTACCTGAATGGGTCCCCCGAAGCAAAAAATAATAAACCAAATTCATGCCGTGAGACGTCATCACAAATCTTATTTTTTCCAAAAATTGGCTGTTATTGCCATAATAAAAGTCTTTTTAAGATTCAACATCTGTATATTGTTCTTTACTGTAATTAATATTCAATTTGTCCCGCATGATGTGAAAAAGATGGGTCATAAGTCTACAAACTGAAAACAGAGTTAGCCGGCTAAATACCCTTACCGTGGGCTGAATGAGCAGACGGAACACCGTGTTAGTTGTAGGCAGGCTTACAGCCACTTGCGCGCGGCTGCGGGGGGTTATGCGGCTAGTTCTGACCCATGCGGCTATTAACTCGCGCGAGTGTATAACGTGTTATGCGATAACGGCCGGTGTGGAAGTAATCATAGTCCGCAAGTATTATAGTGCGTGTTCCATAGACGACAACGAATAAGCGTGATATTAATGTTGCGTGAAGACTCAGCTGAATCGATTGACTATTGTTCACCATTGTTCCAGTTTGTGGTCCTAAATGAGGACTTAGCGACAGACGGATTGGGTGGTAGAATACTGGACGGTATTGCAGAATATAGGTGTAGTCGAGGGAAAACCCCGTCGTCTTGAACTGCGGGACAATGCTTGGAATAAGTAACTGAGAGTTTTATTGTGAAACTTATGCGTTGTCATTTTGGAGTCATCGCTGTTGAGGACCAACATCGTTGACCTGCAACCGCTTCTGTGGAAATTAGTGATCATTCTTGTTGGACAATTAAGTGCAAACCTTAAAATATGTGGTAATTTACTGGAATTTTGTTTTGACATACCAAATTCTTGAACCAAACCAATTAAGGATCATTAAAACTGTTTATTATATAAAAATTTAGATCACTTGTGCACAGGCTCGGTTTATTTGTGGTTTAAAAGGTATTTCTTGACCTTTGGGAACCCCCCCGTTATACGGGACGTCATAAACACCTGCCACACCGGCACATTTGCGTATACAAGCATAGGAAGCACATATGAAAGCGTCACGTGTAAAGGCGTATGACGCTTTTAACCTGTGCCGTCCCGTACGCATAACCATATAATATCCCATATAACAAGCGCGAATTTCAAAATGCGAATGGGTCAGACAAAAATTTTTTAGTACACTTGTATGGTTTTTAATTACAATTTCGTTTTTCCGACGAAAACCACTCATATGTGCTTCAATAATTAATTTATATTGTATTATATATTGTTGTACGGGTTCATCCTTAAAACGTTCACGAAATCCAAGAAATTTTAAGTCCCTGACCGTTACACGTTGTTTTATTTTTGCATGGATATTGCTCAAAATCGAGGTTAAAGCGATGGATTTTTTACTATTATTCTATAATGTGGACGGTGTGTAAATTTATAGCGCTTGCCTGTACTTGCGTTGTACAAGGTCTACCATTAAAACTGTCTCAAGATAGTAAGAGTCCATCCTATGAATGTCAGAGCACTTGTGGGGAATTTTATATTGTGGTTGAAAGTTGATCTTAACGCTGTTGAGTGATTAAGGATGTCTTGTTTAAAACTTGCCTATTTTCTTATTTTTAAAAGGTAAATATACCAGTCAAAATATTTGAGAATGATTATCCAGTGTTGCATATGTCTCTTGCATGCTTTCTACTTACTCACTTTTACACTTGGTATCTCGGGCAACGACCATTATTAGCCGAAAAATAAAAAAATTAACGAATTGCATCCTTTCGATGTCTCACTCTAGGGTACTGCGCCCTACCCTCTATAACTCCATGTTACTTCGGGCGTTCTTCGAACGCTACCGATCCGTAAGAGAGACCCAAAATAATTTGAAAGAAATTACGTGTTATTGTTATCTTGCGGTATTATTCACATGTTTCAGCCCTGATCATTTAATGCAGATCCGCCATTTGGAATTTGAACAATTTCCATCGTCCTCGGCGATATTTACGAAGCAGTAAGTACGTGGCTTATAGCCATTTGGAGTGATCAATTCGTGCCGTATTTTTGCACATGGAACACTGCGACTCGCGCATTCGGAAGACAAGCATACAGTACCCAGTAATACGGACGTTAAGCTGAACTTTCTGAATTTTACGATAAAGAACGGAACGTTGGGCGTTCTGATTCGTCGTCTAGTCTGCTTAGAAACTTTGGGACAATTCACTTGCAAACCAGTACGGACCAGGAACTGGACGTTTTTCGCAAGATTTCTTTTTAGAACTATTTTCAACATCAACAAATGACGGACCAGCCCAAGAGGCTGTCTAATGCAACATCATGAACTCAAGCAGCAAGAAAATAGCTGAAAATGAGCAGAGTGCTTTTAGTGACCGGCAACAAAGGAAAGGTAAGCCAAGTACAGGCACTAATACTGCTAATAGTGCAAAGGCAGTAGTGATAAGCCTACCAAAAAGAAATGTGTCGTAGTACTAGCAATGCGTTCTTCTGGAAGTTGATAAATCAAAAAGGAAAGGGAACCAGGCCTCCCGGTAGAGGCAAAAAGAATATTGATCAGAAAGGCCAAGGGAGAGTCCTCCAAACCAGGTTCAAGTGCTAAAACAGGAAAAGGGTACTGGACAATTAGAATATGAAACAGCTTTTTTGAGAGAAATGCAAAAGGAAAAGCAAAAAATGATGAGTCGAATGTTTCAAGAGAGAAAACATGGCAAAAACTGAAAGAGAAACTGTTCGGGAGCAGGAGAGTCTATGGAAGTTGCAAAACCGGGGCTAGGCGTGTGGAAAATTCAGTTATACCGACAAGGAGCATTGAACTTACATCCAGATTCAGAGATAGAGGATGAGCTAATTGGACCCTCTAGTAGAGATGATCATGACAGCGAGGATATGAATTCCAACACACGGGGAGGTTCAAGGAGCATTCCGAGGCACTTGCCCAAGTATTGCTGGTTACCTCGCATACGGAAGATTTCAAAAACAATCTTCAGAAAGAAATCCAGTGGGCCTCTGTTATGAAACAATTACCATCATATTATGAGGACTTGGGATTGGATTCTCCTGATGAAACTCCAGCACACACATCTTACCTGGCTGAGACTTTCCATAGCCCAAAGATCCTGATATGCCCAGACTACTATGACGGGGTGATGAGGAGAAATGGGATGAGATCGCAAAATACTCAAATGCAGGGGAAATTAGTCCATACCTCAAATATGAATAGAATGTTCATGGTGAAGGAGTCAGATTTGAAAATACGGGAGAATTACCAAGGATTGATGAGGAATACACGCTATGGTTTGCGCATCAAAAAACCCAAGTTTAAGGGTAAATTTGGGAATAAGAAAGGTCCCTCAACTGAACATTGTTCAAAGATAAACAACTTCGCAAGCGGAGAGTGATCTACAGAAGTGGCGATGAGTCGGCACGGGTGGTACTTAGAGCTGCAACACATGGAGCACTGATTCTAAATGCAGCAACACACAGTATTTTCAAATCACGAAGACTGTCAACCAGAGGAGGCTTTAAACCTTATCAGTGGTGCCCTTTCAGGGCGTTTGGAAATATTACTTGCTGGACTGTGCCGTTCAGGGTTACTGCCGTTCCATATAAAAGCAAGGATTAATGGTCATAGATCACTTTCAAAGACCCGAATGCACGCGACTGAACTCATGAAATTACCCCTAGATGGAGACACTTGGTTCATGGTTGAATTTTATGACAAGATGCTAAATTTGCTACACTGGCTAGAGATGCTAGGGAACGTAGGTTGAGATATTTCGCACCCTTTGTTCCCTCAAAGAGACGTGCTGAATCCTCCCCCAAAGGACCACCACCTAAGACACAGGCACAACCTATAATCAGGATGGCGGTAACAGACAGTTCTTACAGGGGGGGCCCCTAACAGGTGACTAGAATCCCAGCAGAAAGGGACGTCATGATCCTTTCAGAAGGATCGTAGATCACCCGAAATCTCAAACGTGCTAGCCCTTCTTTCCCAATAAAGGGACAGTGGGGAAAGTAAACAGTGATATGTAACACCACATTGCAGACAGGCTCAATAGGGGGAAGACTACACAAATTTGTTCAAAAGTGGCAAGAAATAAACAAAAACGATCCATGGGATTAGACACCACGGTCACAGGGGTACCAAATAGACTTTCTGAGACAACCACCTCGTCTGCAAAAACAACTAATAGATACCCGGTTGTCTTAGATACTACTTCCAGAGATGACGTATTAGAGGAAGTTAAATGCTTTGTTTAGAAAAGAGCCATAGAATCAGTTTCACAAAACGATCTAGGATTTTAAGTCGAATTTTTGTGATCCAAAGAAAGACCGTGCAAAAGTGATTCTAAAGGTAAGCCGTCTGAACAAATTCATCAAAAAAATCGGTTCACGATGCAAAAACAGTTCGCATCATTCTCAAGGACTAAATAAGGGATCTGGGTCGCAAAGCTCGACCTCAAAGATGCATACCTTCCACATACCAATTCACATAGATCACAGGAAGTATCTAAGGTTCTCTGTAATGGAAAATTTAGGCAGTTCAAAGACCTTGTTTCGGCTACCAACCGTACCAGAGTGTTACAAAGATAATGGCGGTGGTTAGGGCATACTTCACTCTCGCCAGAATCTCTCTTCTTTTCCAGTATTGGACGACTGGATGATAAGCGCAGAGTTCATTTCACCGAAAGCTCAGAGAAAGCTTGCAGTAGTGATAGATAAGTGCAAAGTCTGGGGTTTACACTAAAAAGGAGGAAATCTCAGCTCTTCCATCCCAGGGAAAAATAGAATATTTGGAATCAATCTAGACCTCAATCTAGGAATAGTAAAACCTACAGAGGAAAGATTCAACCATCTACTCTAGCCTTGGCAGAGTTAAAAGGAGGCAAGATCTTCCAGCAAAATCTTCTAAGGGTCCTGGGACTGATGGCCGCATGTATAGACCTAGTCCTGGAGCCGTCTTTCGATGAGAACCGATGACAGAGGTATCTTTTAAATCTGCATGGCGCCCTCACTCACAGGATATAGAGGAGGAATTCAAATCAATGAGTCATTGATGCCACATCTAGCTGTGGTGGAAGTCCAGGAAGAATTTCTTTCAGGGGACAGAAAATGAGGTCCAGATAAGAGGCAAAAGTAGTGATTAAAACAGAAGCATCACTCTTCGGAGGGGGGCGCCCCACTAGGCAACAATCAGAAAGCGGGAATTGGTCAGCGAACCACAAGGCCCTAACGAGAACACATAAAATTGCTGAAATGCAGGCAGTATTTCTAGGCCTTCAGCATTTTTAAAGATTTAATCAAGAACAAGGTGGTCCTAGTAAGGTTGGACAACACAACTGTAGTATCCTATTTCAACAACAAGGGGAGACCAAGATATCCCAGACCTTTGTTTTCTGTCATGGAAACTTCTGAGGTGGTGCATGGATCAGAACAAATTATTACGAGCAGCTCACATCCCGACGATTGAATGTGATAGCAGACAGGTGTCAAAGGGTGATCCATCCAGTGGCAACAGACTGGTCATTAGCAACCACAGCAACAGTGAATTCAAATTAATTCATGACTTGGGAAATCCTCACATAGACCTGTCGCCTCAGCAGGAACAAAATCACAGTTACTGTTCACTTAGTTCAGATCCGGAATGCCTGGCGTTGGATGCATTTACCAATTTTTTCTTGGAAGGGCATAGTTGCCTACGCCGTTCTATCGATATTAATGAACCAGGGTACTGAAAAAAATAAGGAGGAGCATCACTATTGTTACCAATTGGTTCCATGATACTGGATATACTTGTAGCACACGCTATAAAGCTACCAACCCTCACAATCTTATGTCCCAGTGCCCGGGGGAAGGGTCTTCACTCGAACCAGAATCACTGAATTAGTTGCGTGGAAAAACTGTCTAAGGGAGACAGAAGGTTTGCAAGAGAATTTTCTGACCGAACTGGCCAAACACTATGGCACCCCGGCAAGAAGACAGAGCACATCTGGGAACTTACGATGCCACCCGAATCAATAGATTCTCGCAGCATGGTGTAAAGAACGGAATGTTAATCCCACTAGTGCAGATGTAACAGAGGTCGCAGAATTTTTACAGGAATCGTTGATAAGAATAAGTTCAGTCCCACAACTCTTGCGGGTTACAATCGGGCAACTTCTGTTGTAAATCACAAGGTTCGATGGAAAACCATTAGGCCAGAATGAGGACTTGGGTACTCTTATAAACTGGTATGATAATAATTGCGTCAGCAAAAAAGAACCGTGCTCCAAAGTGGAGCCTACGCTGGTGTAAATATGCTTCTCAATCGCCTTTGAACCCTAGGAGACCACAGAGATTAAGTTTTGTAACAACTAAAGACAGTGTTTTTGTTGCTGCACTCTGACAGACAAGTGAGTGAGACTCATGCCCTGTCAGCTGATAGACAACATCTCAGATGGGAAAGTAATGGTGGAGGAGTGAGGGCTATAACTCTAACACACTGTTCCTTGCAGAATGAATCTTTAAGGAATCTTGGGAAGAATAGTTTTCCTTTCGAGTTTTGACCGTTTCGTTTGATCTGAGAAAGGTCTTTGTGTCCTGTAAAGCTCTGAAGATATATCTGAAGAGGACAAAGGCGGTCAGAGGAAAACCTCTAGGATGTTTTTGGACATTCAAGAAGGGTGCAAGTGCATGGGCGTCCACGGATTCTATATCACGTTGGATCGTTGAGACTGTAAAGATTGCTTATGAGCTGGCAGGGAATAGGATTTTACCACTGCAAGAAGCTCATGACACATGCTTTCTGGTCATCTCGTGGGGGCTCTGTTTCAGGGTGTAGAGTTGCGAGATCATGAGGGCAGCCTTTGGTCAAAACTGAGACCCCACTTCACCTCATTTTACTGGAGGGAAAATCATTTGGGACGATGCTGCTTGTTTATTCATATCTTCTCTGAATGAAGCAAGAATTTGGAAGAAACAGAAGGAAAAGACAATTACTTAAGAAGTAAGATTGCCCACATTATCCTGAAATTTATATAACAGTGATTACAGAATAATAATTGTACATGCAGATATAGCATGGTGAGATTTTCTCAAAAACGATATGTTATTGGAGAATTACAGTTGTTTCTGAAACCAAGAATTTATTCAGTGTTACTTTCTTACAGGTAACATTGGTTTTCATTGTTACAACCCTTTTTGAATGGGTTTATTTAGTTATAACATGTTAGTAGAGTTTATAATTAGTGGTTTTTTGTAGTGTTAGATATTCTTCCTAGTGGAGGGATTTTACATAGAAGTTTGATGGACAAAAATTGGATGAAGTTCCAGTCTGCCATCTTCCCACCTCCGGACCAGCTATGAAGGCCAGAGTTTACCAGTGTAAAAGTGGGTACGAATAAAGATTGACAGGAAATTTAAACTTCCCAAATTGTGAAATAGGTTTTACCTAGATTTTATACTTACCACTTGGGTCTCCCGCCGGCCATCCCCACACAAAGATGGTTGGCCTGCACTATCCTACCGAAGTAAACACATGGAACTCAGTTAATAGGGTATGGGCGCAGTACTATATAGTGGGGCGATCGATAGGGATGGGCAATTCGTTATGTTTTATTTTTCGGGCGAATGCGGGTCGGTGCCCGAGTATACCCAAGGTAAAAAAGAGGGTAAGTATTTAAAGATATAGGTTAAAACCTATTTCAATGGAAATTAAAGTCTCCCAAAATGTTCATTTTTGCTTCTTTAATATTAACTTTATGATGTTGGTAATTAAAGAAATCGCAGATTCAGAAAATTTAATTTAGAAAAATTTGTGAAGTACCTATATTTTCTAATAACAATGATACCAAGCTCAAATGAATTTAATTCGTCTTGGTCTGTGACAAATTCTGATTGGTCATTAAAGAAACCATACCAAACCAACCCACGGAAGCTAGGATTCCAATCTTCAGCCCATGATATACTACCAGTCGCAGCGAGCGATTGGTGTGCGCAATACCGGATTTTGACCCAAGATCAAGTGTTACGCATGCTCACGCGCAGAAATCGCTCGCTGCGACTGGAAGTATATCATGGGCTCTACCTAAACCCAATTACTTGTAGAACTGCTTCAGCAACTAAAAACCTAAACCCAAATTCAAGAACAAATACTTGATATTTTAAAGCATGTCTTGACAACACCAAGTATTACCATAGAATCTTCTTGCTTAGTTATCAATATTAAAATCTGATGATAGATTTTAAGGAATCTGCATGGAATCATATCCTTCAGGCCTATAGTGAAGTTGGATCAGCGTTCGCCTCATAAGCATAAGGTTGTGGGTTTGAGTCCCGCTGTCGCCAATGTGTTGTGCACTTGGGCCAGGCACTTTACCTCGCTTGTCTCTCTCCACCCAAGAGTATAAATAAGTACCGGTGTGAAAGCAATTATAGTCCGCCGGGCGCCACAGTCCGGGCTCCATAGACGACAACGGAATAAAACGTGAAACTAATGTTGCGTGAAGAGTCAACTGAATCGAGTGCCATATTCTTTACCGTTGTAGCCGGACTGTGAGTACGGCGGACTATAATTACTTCTACACCTGCATATGCTGGGAATGCACAACAGACTCGCTGTGTAGGAGTAGCAGCGAACCCCCGCAGCAACATTAATGATGGAGTCTGGCCCAAACGCCAGAGACAGAGAGATGGGCACTCCGCCTGCGAGCGCACCATTTACATTTTTACATATCCTAAATGGTATCTCAATGAATTAATTTGTCAATTCGCTAAATATAAACTCCTTACTCCTTACAGTACGTATGAAATAATAACAGTATTAAGGAGCTCTTCAGACATTAACTTTGAAATTAAAGATTCCCTGGTGATGAGATGTTAGTGTCATGAATTATATTCCAGCGATTTTTTCACATTTCTTGCACACTTATGAAGCCGGGAATTCTAATTACCAATCTACAGAGATCAGTCAACCAACATTTATCGCTATATTGGCGAAATTCAAAACAGGAGAAGAGGAGCGATTTGGGGTTCCTTTACATTGGAAGATGCATTGCGCAACAAGACTTGTGCAATCGCCTACGTCACACGAATTTGCCAAGGTCAGAGAAGGAAAGCTTAAGCGTATTTTTGGGCGTAAAATCGCAACGAAATATAGGGTTAGTTTCTGGCTTATAGCAGCTATATTATACGATTATTTTTTTTTGGAAAAGATATTTTTGGCATCCTGAAGTCATAAGCTTTCCATTGGTATATAGCTTAATATATGCCGTCCGAGCAATGAGGATCACCTTTTTAAAGCCCGCATTGAGATATTTCTAAAAATGTGTAAAATATTATGGTAACCACGTAGGGACCATGAATGGCTGAACACTTAAAAATGATAAGTTAAAATACACAAAATTAAACTGTTACCAACCAAACATGAGTGGTAGGACAAAAATATGCAGGCCACTATGAAACCCGATTGTTAATACGGTTGCCATGACAACCAGGAAGCGTCCAATCAGGACATTTTGCACCATAAGTGTGCTTATAATATCTGTGCCAAATTTCATGCTCATACGTTTTTTCGGTTTTGAGCTTCCATTGTTCTGAAATTTTAGCAATCAGAGACTACGTGGTAACATGGCAACCAGGACATGTTCGGAAACTTCGCATAAGGGCTGTAACAGGTATATGACCGACACATTGTCCGCGTCGGAGTCTATTTATCTCAAAGTTCACGTCTGAGCCCCCTGAACGCATGAAGACATAGGCGAAAACGGTATAGCAAATTTCCCCCTCCCATTAATTTTATCCTAATTTATTTGATATCGATGATGGTTATTTATTTCAACTCCGTTCCTCAATTTATATTAAATACATCAATGAACAGAATCAAATACCTCAACTACACTCTTAAAAAAGCTTCTTTTTTATAACAAATCCAACCATACACAAACCCAATAATTCACGAAAAACACAGTTAAATCGAAATGGTCAACAGTAAATGATGACATCACAATCGAAATGATCAGGGTGTGGTCAATTATGTTCCTTAAAACTTGAAGTTTCTTATATTTTTTTCAAGACATCAAGTTATACTTTAATACATTCATAGACGAAATTACTTTGTACTTAAGATGATGGGCACGGAACGACTAAATACAATGATTTGAAAATGTATTAAAATAAAGTTAATTTATTTTAAAAAAAACTGAGACGAGATACCTACAGAGATCAGGAAGCAAAAGCTGTATTAGTCCATTGTTAAAGGTCCCAGGAAATGAGATGATAAACCCTTACTCCAAATCTTCAATGGAATTCCCATTCCAATAAAAGGGCCACAAAAAGGATTACACTACTAGATATTCAGTCAGTGTCATGAATTTAGATTCACACCAGTCACCTGGAATTTTCTATACTCTCTGAAAAATAATAGACACAAATTGCTGTCAGCACCCACCCAAATATGAATGCTTTCTGGTCCCTCATTGTAGTATTGACACAAACCACATCATTTATTGCCTTTCCTGGGACCTTAAACAGTGAGCGTATCGAACACAGTCTGTTTCGGTGCAATGACTTGGCCACAGTTTTCTAAAGCGAGGTATCCTGCAAATCAGGCAATTTTACCCCATTCTGTGCTTTAATTCAGACCTAAGTGAATATAATTGTTCTTAGGACGGGTCACAGTAACACTTATGTGTTTGGGCCATCGTAATCAATAAATTCTGTTTCATGAGAATAAGTCAAAATGTTAAAAAAACAAAGTCAGGTTAGATCCTATTCTGTTAATAAATATGAGTTTGAGAATAATGAGTCAAACTTTGTTTGTATTAACATTCTTGTTGATATGAAAGAGAAAATACACATTTAATTAACTCAGTTATTTTGAAGATATCCAAGAATGTCATTAATACATTAAAATGTAAGCAAATTCTACCTATAGTCGACAAATGGGTGTACAAAATTGGGGTTCATTTTATTTTATTCCATGGCTGAATGCAAAAGTCATTAACTACCACACTGTGTTCAAGGCTTTTTGACATATAACACGCCGTGTGAGCATCATTAATTTAAAATAGCCGCCAAAACTCAATCTCTTGGGGTGTTATACATGAAATGTATTGAATAACGATTACTGGTTCTCGATCAGTCGAGGGAATTGTTGAAATTACATAACAATACGTAACCAGACACGCACGCTGCCAACTATCCATTGATATACTTGCTTCGAATCTCGTTAGTATAATTCATCTCGAGCTCAGAATAAACGTTTGCTATGATTAACAAACACGATTTTTTTAACACACACACGTTTCTTTTTTTCGACGAAAAACAATGAGATATGAAATATAATGAATATGGATGGTTCTTATTATAGAGTGGTAAACTTAGCCGTTGGAAAAAATTGAAACCACATTGACACGGCGTTCAACCGTTTGTGAGATATGTTAAAGGACAAGAAAGGTTCCAGAAGAATTTACGATATTCTAATTTCATTTAAAAAAGGGTTTGCAAAGAAAAATATTGTGGTCACGTGGCACAATAAAACTCATGTTGTGATGATGAAAAAAAATGGTCCCTATTTTTAAGATGCCATTTAATTGTTCCATAATACAAGTTAGGGTGGTTTCAATTTCGGTTAATACATAGAAAATTTGGGTTTACTATTTCTTTTTATTTAAGATTGGTAAATTGAATTTCACCCACTTGTACTTTTTGGAAAAAGTGCAGAGGAAACGCTTACTCATATTTGGTGGACTTGCAATGTCAGTTTTAAATTTGGGATGAAGTTATAGAATGTTTGGAAAGTAAAAACTTACACTGCCATCTCGTTGAATCGAGTTATTGCTATATGCATACTGTTGGTTGATTAAACATATTCTCAATTAAATTTTGATTTTGGGTCGTTATCATCTTACAAAATGAAATGAGTATAAGGTACCTACACGGGGACTAGTTCAAAATTGATGTAAAAGAACTTTACCACCTGGAAAAATTTAGGTCTGCGGTAATGTTAAATTGGTAATTTTTACTCGCTGGGGTTATATTTAATGTACGATGTTAGTATTAATATCACCTGTGTCTGTACATCTGGCTATTTTCAGGGAACCTGTAGTTTTTGAATGTCTATTGTGAATAATTGTTTTTTGTTCTCCTCGGTGAGAAAAAAACCATGGAGATATTGAAATATAATGAAAATAGTTTTAAATAATGAGAAACCTAGTAGGACACAAAAATAACGCAAAAAACAATAAACAAACCCACAAACAAATATAGTTATTTTTAAATAAATGTACCCTAAAATATTCTTCCGAACGATTTGGAAACGTGCCTGTTAGTTTGTCGAATTTAGGGTGAGTATCAGTGTCACAAAAATTGGCAATCCTCTAGGTTTGTGCTATAATTTCAAAATCATTTTAGGAAAAAATTGGAAATTTTGCGTTATAAGTTTCGTTAAAGCCTATTCGTCCTCCACAGTACTGGCCACATTTCATTGATTTGCTCATTTGGTTTTTGAGAAACAAAGGCGGATTTCATAAAGTGCACCACGATTAAGCCGTTTCAGAAGCAAGGGGGTTGACAGCCCCATTAAAAACCAGTCGTACGTGCTGGGCGCTGGACATTTGAATATTGCACGGAATTAATTATTAGTTTGGGTGCTTGTATACACACATAAGTCAATTCGATAAAAACATACGAGCAAAATATCAGTTGTTTGGATGTTGTGCTATAGGGTGGTTAAATTTTGTCTACCCATGGCACAAAACCGAATTGAAAGACACCGTCAGTCGTCTTGATTAAAAACCGCCTCAATGAAGACATATTTCACATAAGTGTGACGCTAAGCACCTAAGCGAAGTGAGTATTGAGCACAATGATTCCAGGTGAAATTATTATTTACACCTGGCCACCTCTGGCCACTGGATACATCAATTTGTATCACTACCGTAGTGTATTATGCAAAGCGGCACCCAACAGTATGTGGAAAGAAGCGGAGCAGCATTGATTTTCTATTGTTGGTACTCTATGTGTTCTTTGTGGTCGGCAAAAAATGCGAGTCCGATGAATTCTAAAGGACGTGTAAAGTTTTGCCTCTCTATCTATATAGAACCTCTTGTTCCAAGGTTGGCTGATAATACACAAGCATGCTTAAAATGACGCAGATGCTCGCTCATTTCTCTTCACCTTCTCTTTATCCTACATCTTCGGTTTGGTTCAATTAACGTTCAATGTCGAACGTTTCATTAAATATCAACATTTAAAGACAACGTGTCTTTGACAAATAAGGGACATGTTCTCTGTTCACCAATAACTTTGTCACAGTTGTTGTTAGATGTAGCTTAAGTTGATTTTCAGTGGTACTTGTTTGTTAGATTGTTGTTGTTTTCTATTCAAATGGTCCAAACCTGAACTAGGAGTCGTCAACATCCATAAATTGCTGTTTGTTCCTATTTTATTATGTCTATTTTTTCTCTACTTGATTATGAGAGCCTGGGACTTGCACACACGCCCCATTAAAGGTGGTTGTTCCGATTTATTGCGTATTGGGGTCTCTACTTGATATGAGAGCCTGGCAAATGCACATACACCCCATCAAGTACCTGGGAAACACACTTGCGGTTGATGGTAGACGCAATAATGCATGTTGCCAAAGCCCTATTCATACTGTGCTTTTTTTGTTTAAAATAAAAGTGGCTTAACCACTAAAACGCGGTTTTTTGTTTATACTTGGAATGGGACATGGATTCGAAGGGGGGAGGCTTTTTTTTTTTTTTCTTCTTTGCGCTCAAATTTCAGGCGACAATGAGAAACACTACGGCCGTTCATTGATATCAAAATCAACATTACTTCCGGGTAAATCAGGGGGTCCCAAAGACGAATCGGAACACGCCCCTTTAAGTACCCGTGCGGAAAAAAAACTTGCGGTTTTTGATGGTTAGAGAAATAATGCATATTGCACAAGCCTATTCAATACTGGCTTAATATTGATGGTTACCCATTAAAACGGTGGGTTTTATATCATGGGAAAGAAATGGATTTTTAAGTCTCACTTTCAGGAAGACAAAGTGAAAAATACGGCCTTTCATTGACATCAAAATTTGTAATACTTCCGGTAAATGGGGGTCCAAAGACAGTCGGAACACGCACCATTAATTTATCCAGTTGCAATTTTACAATTATTAAAACACGGATTGTCAGACACACTGACAAAAATATTTTAGTAATTTATTTTAAAAACAGCAGACAGGATTGGACCAGGGAGCTTTTGTAGTTGAAAGATCTTTTATTCCATTTTCAAGTGAACCTGCTTCAACGATTTATACAAACTTGGATGAGGGTAATCTGTGGCTAGCGTTGCAAAATGCCTTTGTTTTCAAAACCAGTGAACCGAATTAGACCAAAAACGGACAGTATATACGAAAAAAAAAAAGTTCACATTTAGAAATCTGGTATAATTGAATATTCTAGTGTTTTAAAATATAAGCCAGTCCAGAAGGAAAGCGTACTAGTACGTATTCCGTGTAGGATAATTTATTAGGTGATAGTATTATGGATTTTTATTAGGATATTTTGATATGGGTATAAATGAATTGTTGAACCAATGCTATTGTGGGAGTGAAACATTGTTGGTAGGGCTCACGTCTTGATATTTGCATGTTTGTAAAGAATAAGCTAATTAAAAATGTAATGTCAGTGGTCCTTTCGCCTATCGGTAGATTTAATGGACAATTCACAGCAGGGCACGTCAGTAGCGTCGCTTGGGTGTAATTTCTGGTGTGGCCAAATCCTCAACTCGATATTTTGGTTCTTCAGCGGCGGACCTGTTCCGTCTTGCTCCTTAAAGATATTTGATTTGTGTCGTCGTGTCGTCAAATAAAACTCTTAGTTTCCAGTAAAGTATGCTCTTTAGGATTATTTGTTTCGTCTCCAGTCTACGGCTAGTTGCATTTCAGCACCATTAGCTGTTGTAACTGACCAAGTTACCATGTAAGAGAAAGCTAAATCTTACATTTGGAAGGCAGCAGTGGCCGCCGAACTTTTCGAAACGACGGTGACGAATTTGGGGGGGGTTCCACGCACGTGTGACTTTGCCTCCATCTTGGGAATGTGCCGTTTTCAAGAACTTTTGTTCGTAGTACCACTTGCGACAATCTAGGACAGTTTTAGAGTATCTAAAATGATTTATAATGAGTTCAGATACTTATTTGCCGAGCAGCTTACAGAAGGATGTTAACCAAAATCCAAAATCAGAAGTGATGATACCAATCCAATAGGCCGTAGCACTTTATCAACTGATGTGACGAGGACGTTTTGGGTGGGAACGAGTTTGGGTGCACTGTTAATGAGTTTTACAACGGTCGTAATTCGTAGTAGGACTGACGACTATTACATGATTACTTGCAGTGGACATGGACTTGAAGCTTGAGACTTAGTCTTAAAAACAAAATCGGGTATGTGGGTGCTAATATGTTTTGGGTGCAAGTAAAAAAAATTTAGGAATTTTGTGAAGACATCCTTGGACAGCCGACTGATGCGATGGTGATTTTGTGAAGAATTTTCAACTCCGTGCATCTCTGAAGGACTTTCGGCGGATGAATTTTTTTTAACCGCCATTGGACATTTTTGGCCGGTGAATTTTTTTATGTTTAGCATTAAAATTTTGTTATTGAATTTGATGTTTAGTAGTGATTAAGTTCTGCTCATGATTGATAACGAAAATTTGGTTGAGTATGTGGAAATCAAATGTTTTTTTATTTTGGTGTAAATAGTCCAGGTATGTGTTGGAAGGTATTTGGTAAACAAGCTTCAAATTAATTGAAGTGCTTGAACATTTTGGGTTCAAATTAAATTTTTGTGCAAGTCCGTAAGTGTGTTGATACTTTGACATACTTTGGTATCATTAATGAATATGGCGCCCCACAACCTGTTTGAAAGTTTGACAAGTTATATTGTACAAAGTATAGTTGTGTTCACGACCCTTGTATGAAGTGCCAAACCTTGTCGGGGTAATTGTTGTCATTGCGTAGTGTACAAAATATCGTATGGTGTGCACGACCCTTGTACGAGTGCAATTGTGGGTAAATTGTTTTTGTATGAAATGTACAAAATAGAGTGGGGTGGTATGCACGGCCCTTGTATGAGTGCAGATTGGGGAACGGATTGTGTAAACATGTATTGTCCAAGACATTTAGCCCGTCCCTAAGCACAAAATAGGCAGTCATGTGCACTTTTCCTACACCCACAGCATGCAAACGTGGTATGCTATATTTGAGGCCCGGCGAACATTTCGATCGAGTGCCAAAATGTGCGCCCCTATTGGGCCTACAGCGCCCTCTATATTTTTAAACCTCCAACCCATTATTACATATTACTAAGAAAGAGCTTAAATGCCATAATTCCACTATTTGTTGACCAATAAGGTCTAGTAAGATTTAATGATGCATATGTATAGAGCTAATTGATTTAGGATTAATCACCATGGGGCCCCATCTTAATTTCAAAATGGCGCCCTGAAATCTATACTTAACCTAATTTGAGTTAAGAATGATAAAAACCACTAATTTTAAGGACAATCCAACATTGGTAATGCTAGGAGTTCAGAAAAGGCATTGATGGCATGCTTTTGTAAAGATGCAGAAATCATTCCGAATTTCAAGATGGCATCTAATCTGATTCAAATGGCCGCTAATGAACTATTATTTCGAATTTTACCCATTATGAAATGTACCTCTTGAGGGTTTGGAGATCAGTTTCAACCGCTTGGTCAAACAAAGTCCTGTACTAGAGTTTTTAAAAGCACGCTTAATTTTATCAGTAATGTTTTTATATCAAGTCAATAAATTGCTGTCTCATCTTAGATTTCCAATGGCCACCACTGCTTTCCATGTTAGGCCTTACTGTCACTTAATGAATTTCATAATGACAATTAACATAACGATGATCTGTGTCGTCGAAATGGAAATGATCTAAAGGAACCACTCTTGGTACTTTGTTACCCACTAGAACAATACGAAATTGTGTGTTGGAGAATTCAGGCACTGAATATTATGTGATGTTCCATCTTATTGTTAATTCATTGAGAGCTCACATCCATCATATTAGAAGATATGAGCCATTGTATTGATATCAGTTCTTCTTTATTTTGGACTACCAAGACGAAGATCCACTTTTGTTATAATGATTGTTAAACTTTGGTCTGATTAGAAATTCTTCTAGGTTTGAGTATCTAGTGCAAAGTGCAAACATAATGTGACAATGCCTAACATTGCACCAATGCACACAGGTTTGGCATGTCCTACATCACTGTTTTGCTCAAGAGTCTATATAATAGAAGAGGCAAAACGTTCGTAATCTTTAGACATTCAACCGTCCTCGCATGTTTTGCCGACCACAAAGAAAACCTAGAAAACCAACAATAGAAAGCCTGGCTGCCTCCGATTCTTCCTCATACTGTGGTGCCGCTTTGCATATACACTAATAGGTATTGATCCAAATTAATGTATGTGTTCGAGGTGGCCAGTGTAATAATAGTGTACCTGGAACATTGCTCAGATCTTTTTTTTTTTTCTCATCTGCAATGCGCGCTTAGGTGAAAAGATGTATTCATTGAGCGGTTTATTTAAATCAAGGACGACTGATGTGTCATTTCATCGTTGTGTGGCCATGGGTAGGAAAAAATTTAATTAACCACCCAATTAGCACCCAACATCCAACAACTGATATTTTTGGCGGATACCTGTTTATCGAAATTGACATTATGTGGGTATACAAGCACCCAAACATTGATATTATTTATTACGTGCAATAATTCAAATGTCAGCGCGGGGGCCAGGCAAACGGACGACTGGTTTTTGAATGCGTCTCATCACCCCCTTGTTTTTGCCTAGTAGTAATTTTGTGAATAACACAAAGTTGTTTATTTTAGATTTTGTGCAATAACTGACAAACATTTCTGAATATTATGGAATTCTCTGCAAAACAAGCAATAGCACTTATTAATTCATTAAGTAACTCTTGCTAAAAGGGTTTTGAAGGTAAAGAATTAAATAAGGCGGTGAAACTATCATGGTCCGGATTTTCATCAAAACCAATAATTCAAAATTTTGGGTCAAATCGGGCAAGCCATTTGGATAGTCAAAGCTAAGTGATATTAAAGATTGGAGCATAGCCCAATTAATTGGTCGAGCTATGAGTTTCTAAGTGCAAGAATATTGGGGCGATGCAGTCGGCCCAATATTGTTCAAACTCCTCGCGAGACCAATTTATACTGGGCGTAAATCGTCCGATTTATCAATTAACATGTTTTCTCTGGAAATCCGATATTTTCACAATTCACAACCCGTGGACTCCTCAAGACTTTGATAATGTACTAAACGATGTGACGAGGGGCCATAGGACTGTGTATAATTAAGTGGTCGACAACATTGGGGATTTTTTGTTCATATTCAGTGAAACCTATTTTACTGGCTTTAAATTTCACACTTGGGTTAAATGGAACTTTTCTGTTCTTTCTTGATATACCAAATCTACACACATTTTGATGTGTAATGGGGGACTAGTTATGTCGATTGGTCACCCACCTTTAATAAGAGTTTGCACCTCTAATCGAAACTAGGAAATAAGGAGAAAGTTACTGGGTACATGGGATATTGTTTTTTTTGTGTCCCGTTGAAGCTTTTTGCCAATCCCTAAAACCTCCCCCCTTCCCCTACGATCATGTGAAGTAATTGTTAGCGCGCAACTGTAACACAATTTCGGGTTTCATCTTTGTTCCGTACGGTAAGAAACGTGTGCCAACCTTTGTTCAAGATTGTAGCCAATATCACAGAATAGCAATGCATTATCTTTTTAGAAATGTCCAAAATGAGCTTTTGGTGTTTTAACAAAAAAATCAGCTTACAGTGTCAGACTAACGTTTGCACAATATACGTTTGACCTTAGGCTTGTCTTTTTAAGTACAGGGCTTCCAATACCTACATTTTGTTTAGGCAGATAAGCAATGATTCGAATTTGGGTGTTTTGTCATGGTCTTGGGCCCCCAGTTTGGTTTTGTTGGTCGAAATGTACCTCTTAGAATCTGCAAGCAGAATCACGTGCTAGATACCAATTTTCCTACCCTCCTTTACGCACAGGCCCTCGTTAGGTAGGCCAAATTTATCAAAATTATAAAATTAAAAAAAAATTTTGGTTCGACCTGAGTAAATATTTCTATTTGAATAAGTTTGGTAACTTTGGGACTTTGCCAAAAGACCACCATTTATATACCAACAATCAACCAAGAAAGGTTGCCATTGATACGCTGTACCAAATGGTCTAAATGAGGGCATGTTTGTGAGTCAATCTGTCCAATATCTCCTCAGTACTGCAGGGCTTTCCATGGAGCCTTTTGAAAGTCCTGGAAATCTCGTTTTGGGGTCACTTTTGCTGCCATTTTTTATACCTCCTAGCCTACTGGTCCATTAATTAGGACTGAAGTCTAGGTGGAAACCAACTACAAATGGACCAATCTTTAAGGTGCAAAAGCTTGATGAGTAGCCGGTTCGAAGTAGTTGCTCAAAAGCATGGATTCAAATCCAGAATACTGGACTTTAATGCACTTACTTTAGGCACATCACCAACAGTGCCAAAAATAACTGACTTCAGTATACTAAGATACTTAGTAGGCATACTAACTAAGCTTCCTACAAGGGGGGTCCATTTGAATTCTCTTACCAATTAGAAATAGGTTTCGTCAGTAGAATTAAGATCAAATGTGGTTCAGAAGTAGATATATTGCAAAAATAGTCAATGGCAGCCGATTGTCAGTTCATTCGCCATCTTGATATTCATGATTGTGCCTGCTAATTGTGGCTAGCTACAATGGTCGCAGTGTTCTTCTAAACCGGTAGCATTGTTCACTGTGGGACCGTCCCTTAGTGTTTTTTCATCATTCATAAGCGGAGTAGTGCTTAATGTGGATAATTAGTGGATATTCAGTTCCGCCATTTTGAAATCTAGGGTGGTTGGTATATGGATATCAACGTGACCTAATCATGGCGCATGGATATTTGCAGCACTTCCTGGACCTTATTCAGTCAAACATAGCTGACACCTGGCCTCAGTTTAACCCTTCAAAAGGTATGATTCATTTGGCTTAAATTCACATAATAGTTCTTGGCGCATTTTGAAATCACCCGCCATCTTGAAATTCTGATTACTGCTATCGTTTACTGCTGCACATAATCACAGTTTTCTTTCTCTGACTCCTCAGCATTACTTATGTGGGGTTGTCCTCAAAAATTAAGCTTTTATCATTCTTAACTCACGTTAGGCTTAAATTGTGGCTTTTCATTGGCGGCCATTTTGCATCTAAGATGGCGCCCATATTGAATGACGTAAATGCATAGTTTATATATGGTCATCATTTTGTATTATCCAAATTTCAAAAATATTAAAAAAAAAAAAAAAAAAACAATGGAGTTATGCATAAGACGCTCTTGAAATGCATAAAATTTAATAAGTGTGTAGACTTAAGAGGTCGCTGATAGCCAATAGGGTGCGCTGCAGGACAAATACCTATCAAAATGTGACACACTAACCCGTCAAAATGGTTCATGGGCATCCCCAATCATCCTATGGGCCTCTCCCAAGTGGTTACACGCTTTTAGAAAATTGCGACAGGGGAAAATAAAAGAAAAATACACACTCAAATAAGGGAGAAAACAAATAAAAAATGGGGCATCCAAAACATGTGTTTATGAACCACATCAATGCGGCGGGGTGTATAGTGCACAATTGGAAGATTGTTTTGCAATGGTATGTACAACAGTGGTATGCAAAACGGCCCTTGTATAGTGGCAAAATGAATAAAAAAGGGTGGATTTGAAATAAGTGAAAATTTTTTTTTTTGTGCCTGCACAATTTTTTTTTTTTGTTGGTTGAAATTATAAGCAAAATAATTTTTCTTTGATCAAACTTTTTTGTGAAATGGATATTTAATTTCTATTTTCCCAAAACATTACGCTTTGAAGAATGGTGTGGGTTGGTCGTTATAACGATTGCACACGCGTTTTGATTTGGTTGTGATAGTAAATTTTGATATTGTGAAGTTTTTTTCCTCCCTTAATTTTTTTTTTTTGTAAATATGGAAGTGAAGGAGTTGAGGAAAGGTTACGCCACAGTTTTAATCCAATGTAAATTTGCCCCCATATTTTTCTGAAATTAAACAATCTGAAGATACTCAATATAATTTTATGAGCGATGTAAAGAAGAAATTGCAATGCAGATAAAATCCCGTAGGGTGCTCACCCAACTTTGGCTATGCTATGCTTTGGCTAGCTTTTGGATGGTAGGCTTCGCTTTTTTGGATCAGTTGCCAGCAGCGACACAAACAGATTAACGATTTGGCTAAAGTAGCTTTTGGGCCTGGCGTTATTTGGTCGCGCACATCAATGCGTACTGTTAGAGCTTTTTCATTTTCAGATCTAGATTGCCAATAACCATTGCAAATTGTATGCGACGGGCCACTGACGGGAACTTGTTAATTCTGCATTTACTGGCGATTTTTGATTATGTGCACTTTAGGAACAGAATTAATTACGTAGGTTTTTTGCAAGGGTTTGGACCCAGTTAACGCAAGTAAGTGCCGAGAACATGGCCACAGATCTAGCTGAAGCTTAACAGATTGCCCAGCTTTATAGTTTGCACAAAAGATAGTCACTCACCAGCCACCTACTTTTACTCAGGATTCGGTATCAGATGATCATGTTTCGGCAGTTCAGCCCAAATTCAATTCAGAATCTTATCAATTTGGTATCCAAGTTGTCCCTATTGTCTGACAAGTTGGACACTTTGTAGATGGGCATTCGCGATTTGAGGGTCCCTAATCTAATGCTAAGATAGACATTCTTCCCCATTTAGGCAAGATAGAGACTTGTCTCCACGTAGATCTTAGAAAGCAGTTTTCTCCACCTTATGAATACGATAGACAACATAGGGAGCATGAACGTAGTATGGTACATGGATAGAGATTACAAGCTCGCGGTTCTGTTTATCGTGATAGGAAGGAAAGAATATAGCTCGCCTTTCTCAGAACCTGTGGCCGTCCTTGAGGGATAGAAATAGATCATTTCAAGAGAGTTGTATGATACTACATATATAGGGTTAGATATGATAGGAGAGAGAGGTATGTATCTCCCAGCCTGATAGGTCCTATCGTACATATTCTCCAGAGGGAAATCATATGGTAGAGGGAAAGAGAGCTTATCAATCAAGTCCTAAGCGCGTACATTGGGAAGATTCAGATTCGGGAACGCTGTTCGTCGCCGAGGGGATCGTTCGTCGGCCGAATTGGAGGAAATATGAGGATAATTCTATGAAACCAGTTTAGATCCATCTGAAAAAGTAAACTCGTACCTTACATCAAGGCAGTAATAGAGGTAGTTTAGCTGACGTCTTTGTGGATACTGGCGCTAGTGTTTTCATTGCTTAGCATTTCTTTTTTTAAGGATTCGTTAAGTTAAGAACTAGGAGATTAACGCCAGGATAGGCAAATCTTATTGTTCTATACTAGGTGAAACCTTGCAATGTTTTGATCATTGGACATCTCTATTGTGATAGGAGGTACGCAAATATATCATAATTTTGTGAGTGATGAAGGTCTTAGAATTCTGGGGTTCTGGTTTGGGGATTTTCGCATGATCATAATGTAGCCATAGATTGACAGCGATTCCAAATTTTGGATTGAGAATAGAAATATTTCCTTTGTTGAGTCAAAAAAAAACCAATCATTCCAATTACCGTGTATGCTGTAGTGGCTGAACTGTTTTAAATATACTCAATTCAGAAATGAATTCAGTTGCGTTTAGTTCCGGATAATCATTCTTTGAACCCCACATGATTATTTGGGATTTTTGAACCCTATCCACTGTTGAATTTTGCCAGCTGCTACTTTAACATCGGTTCAGAATGGCTTATACCATTTTTAGTTATGAATATTTTCAGCTAGATAGTAGGATTTTGTATAAGGATACTCCTTTAGGCCAATTCCATTCAACGATGAATAGGAGGGGAGAGATTTATGATACCCCACTTGAATATGATATCAATGCTGTCAAGTTGTAGATGCTCAACACCTCTGCAAAGGGTCAAGTCCAAAAGTTGATCTTGCTAATACAGACTTATCATAGGTCAGAGAGAAGTTGTTTATTCATTCATTAATCTCGGATTTATGTGATGTATTTAGCAGTCCATTTCTCGCGAGTTGGACGACTGACTTAGTGATCATAGAATAGAGAACAGACGTTCGCCCCGTTAAACAAGCGTGCATATAATAAGGATCTCTCCTGAGAAACACGCTGAACTTAGGAAACAGTAGAACAATTACCTGAGAACTTGATAGACCATCTACTCCGAGTTATTCAGCTACTCCCGCCTTATTGGTAAAGAAAAAGTCCCCTGGTCAATGGCTTTTTGTTGTCGTGGACTAGTCATCGAAAAATTACCAATTTCGTTGGTAGACTCTCATCCTTTGCCAAGAAGAAATGAATCGATTGATGCCTGAGGAGATAGTTGGTATTTTAGCACTCTAGATTTGTCTAGTGGTTTTTGGCAAATTGAGATTGACCCTAGGGACCGTGAACGACGGCTTTTACCACGGGGAGATGGGCTTTACCATTGGACAGTGATGCCCCATGGGTTTAAAGAATTCTCGTAGTACTTTCAGCTTTGTGTTGAGTGTGGTATTTAATGGAACTGCATTTCCATAGTTTTGTTTAATATATAGAGGACATTATAGTGTTTGGGAAGGACTTTAATACTAAATTGACCAACTTAGTGAAGGTGTTTTCAGAGACTTGAAAGCAAATCTCAAAAAAAAAAAAGTAGAACCTGAGAAGTGTCCTTTTTTTTGCCAAGAGGTTACATTTTTGGGACAACATTGGTAATCGAAACAGGTGTCCGACAGATACGACTAATATTGACAAAGTAGCAAAGTGGCCGCGCCCCACTGATGTTTTATCACTCCGTGGATGGTTAGGTCTGACTGGTTTTTATCGCCGCTTACCTTCACATTATGCATAAGATGCTAACCACACTTTTTAAGCTCACTCAGAAGGAATTCAAATTCGAAATGGACGACGACTGCGAAAATGCTTTTTAGCATTTGCGTCGAGCATTGATTGCACCTCCTATTTTGGCTTATCCTGATTTTAATTCTAGTTTTAAATCTTAGTACAGATGCTTCAGCATATGCAAGCTCTGTTTTTGTCTCAGAAATCTGTAGATGGGAGGAGAAGTAAAGCTATGCTAGTCACTTCTTTGACCAAAGCAGAACAGAACTGGTCCCATATGACAGAGAGTTGTGGTCAATAGTGTGGTCAATTCCGCCAGTTTTCAAACATTATCTGAGTGAGAATCCTTTTTGTAATTTGACCGATCATAATCCTTTGGTAGGATTTGCGCAAATACCTATATACAGTGACTCAACGGGGTCGTAGAGAGCAAGATGGGCCCTTGAATTGATTTTTTGAATGATTGCCATATCGTAAGGAACTGCTCTTCTCATCTGATAGCAGTGTTTCTCGTCAGGCCGTATGATTCAGAGTCAACATTCAGATTCGCATGTATGGTCATTCCTAGTCAATCAGTGAACTCCTCTTTCTCTCAGAAGATGATGCTCATGTTATGTTGCATCATGTTTCACAGCCTGAAAGTGCAAAATGTTCAACAGCATGATCTTTTCCAAGCAATTTCACTGGGAAATTCATTTCGTTTAGAAATGAATCTTTGACGCATTAGAAACTTCAATGGGGAAGACCCTTATGTTGAGCAAGGCAATTGATTGGGTTGTCCGTAATTGCAAGCCGTCTTCTAGGCAACAGTTGAAGTATTCACAACATCGAATTTGAAAATGTTAGCCGACGGTATTCTAATTTGGTCTTGCAGGGAAATGTTTTGTGGAAACGTCAAAAGATCCCTGGAACCAGCTATTTTGCAATCGTCTACCATGACTTTGATTCTGAGATTTTAACCGTTCAATGGCAGGGACATCCTTTAGTGGGACATTTTAGTACAGAGAAAAAACCTTACACATAGGCATGCATGTCCTTTATTGGCCCTATATGCTACAAGATATAGACAAAGTGTGTCAGGAATGCGAAGAATTGGTCAAAAACAAAGGAACCCGTTCCGGGATATCGAGCTCCTTTGAAGTCCGTACCAATGGTGGTTGATAGATTGAATGATGGGCAGCAGATATTTCGGATTGGGATTGACCAGTAAGGGGAACAGATAACTTGTTGTTGTAACAGAATATTTACTAAGTATGTTAATTTATACCCTCTTCAATATCAGACTGCTGATGCCGTGGCAGAGTGTTTGTGTGTCACCCTAGAATCGTCAGCACTCTGTTCCGCCCAGTTGTCATAGTGACCGCAGGGTGGCTAACTCAATTTTAGTCTAGAGTAGTGCAAATTTTATGCGAGAAATTTGGTATACAGAAGGTCAGGGACAAGTCCGGACATCCTGCCTCAGAGACAGACAGAGAGAATGAATCGACTATTCGTTCACAGTTGGTCAGATGTCTCCATTCATTTCCAGGTGATTGGGATAGTCTGATTCCACAGTTGGAATTTGCTTATAACATCACTGTTTCATTCTACGACTGGTTTTACCCCATTTTATTTGACTCATGTAACGGAACCTAGGCTTCCAGCAAATGTGAAATGTGATGTTTGAACATACGATCAGAATTTGGATAGGCCAGAAAATGTGTTTACAGATTGACTTCCCCTTTGAGAGACGTGTATAAAATGGCTTCTCAACTTGTTAGAAGAATTCTAAGCACGCTCAAAAGAATCAAAAGCAGCAATATGATAAACTTGTGTTAGTTTAAGAAGTACACTCGTACAGCTGGTGTATAATTAAACGTAATCCAAGGAATATGTTCGTAACAAATTGCAACCGAAATGGATATGTCTTATAGGATAATGCACCATTTAAATGATGTATTACTTATCAATTGTGGATGGCAAAATCAACCAAAGCAAGCCAAAAGTGATACATTACAACAGGATGAATCCTTCTGCTGAGTAGTATACCCATAATAATAATAGATACACAGAGAGCAAGTGGAGACCAAAGGGTTTACTATTCCATCTGGCATGACCAAATCCTGTTTAATCGTAACTATGATAATACTCATGGTCTGCAAAACAATCTTTGCTAGGATAGGCAAGTATCCATGCTCATCTAGGGCGAAACGTATGACCTTTTCTTAGACAGGACTTGCGTGTACGGAGACCACGGATTCCTTCGACTCCAGACTCTCCTCGTACACCACCAGAGAGAGCCACGTTGCATGCAGCAGCAACAATAGTAAAAGTCCGTATTTCAGACCACACGATCAGGTAGAATTGTAAGACCACACCAAAGACTAGTATGCTAGTAGTTAAGACATGTGTGCAATTGAATTAAAATTTGGTCTTTTGTGTGCAACTAAAAAAGTTATTCTGGAAATGGGTTGTGTGAGACTTGACCATTACTATATGTGACAAAATAAACTAAGTTCAGAAGAATTTTATAACCATGAGAGGCATTAAAAATTATCATGTGCAAGTTTTGTACAAGTGTATGAACTAGAATTGGGACGCAAATGTGGAAATGTGGAATTTTGTGTATGTTTATTGTTATTTAAGTAATTTATATTCGGTCCCTTGGAGTGATTTAAAGTATCATGTAATTAGTGGGATAGCAATTCATATTTGAAATTGTGTAGGGTCCCATTGTAATAATATGGAATTGAATTAATCCATTGCAATTATTTTTCAATACTGGAAAATGTAGAATTATTGTAAGTTTATGATTATTATTCGACACTAATGGAAAGGTTTTATTTGAAATGGTTTTATTGGATTTTGGTCAAAAAATAATTTGAAATGAGAATTTTGGTAATTGGAGCAAAATATTATTGATTAGTTGGTATAGAATGGATGATGACCATTGTAGGTTATGATGGCTAGGTAATTTGAAATTAATATTGGAAATGGACTATTTGAAGATGAAAGAAAACTGTTGATGTCTCATCAGTGTACCTTTGCATGGAACATGCATAAGAACTGGAATAAAGTATATTATGAAATATTTTGTTTTGATATTTGAATATTCAAGCTACTAGTATATTGTTGGGGTATTGAGTCATGTGCCATGCTGATGTGAGACGCTCCTTTTGTGCATTTGGTTTTTAGGAGGATATGTAATGGTGAGGACACCTTCTTTAAAGGAGGGTAGTAATGTAGGATAATTTTATTAGGTGATATTTAGTATGATATTTTTATTAGTATATTTTTATAATGGGTATAAATTGAAATGTGACAATGCAATTGGTGGGAGTGAAACATGTTGGTATGGCTACTTGGTGGTTATTTGCATGTTTTAAAGAATAATTAATTCAGTAATGGTCAATCTGGTGCCTTTACGCTATCGGTAGATTTATTTACGCCATCCCAGTAAAGGCATCGCCAGTAGGTCCTTGGTGTAATTTCTGGTGTAGCCAAATCTTCACTCGATATTTTGGTTTCTTCACAGCGGCGGACCTGTTCGTCTCGCCGCCTTATATGATTTGTATTGTGTGTCCTTGTCGTCAAATCAACTCTTAGTTTCCAGTAAGTTGTCTTTAGGTATTATTTGTTCGTCTCCAGTCCTACGCTAGTTGCATTCAGCACCATTAGCTGTTGTAACTGACCACGTTACCATGTAAGATAAGCTAATCTTTCACATACGTACAAGTACTTACATGCGTCATAATTTCCCACAATTCAATGCAACTTTTTAAGAACTACATTAGGGGTTTAAACATTTCATTTCCACCCCGGGACAAAGTTTATTTTTTAAGTTAGGAAGCTGCAATCTTCAACCAAATAAGTGTAAGGGCTTATCAACCAAAATGTATGTGCGGATTTTTTGATAGTCGTTTTCCATAAAGATATAATTATTTAAGAAATATATGACGTCATCATTGACATTTTAATCAATAATTAAATTCGACTTTAGACAACATGAAATCACAATTTTGACACATAGATTTGTTTACAATTTTGTTTGGTATTAGTTCTGAAATTTGTATCCTTTCTCGTCTTAAAACTGAGAACCCCGAGAGGATTTTGTAAAATTCTTGTTTTCCTTTTATAATTTAGTGACGTATGTTACTACTAGTACGTATACGTACAGTCCGCATCGTCTGCACTGATAGCCCAACTACAAGCTTTTATTTTGGACATTGTTAACAATGGCACTAAGCTAGAACATTCGTTTCATTTTTTCCGCATTCAATAAGTGACTATCATTCTAATGTATGTACAAGTCGATTTAGTGAGGGTAATTACGTACACGGGTGGTGATGGACTTGAGGGGAATAAGAAAAAGTAAGCAAGGGGGAGGGAATATGACAATGGGTGTGGGTTTCAACAGATGAGGCAACATTCGTTTAAATGGAGAATTTCGTAAAATCAGGGGAATGCGACATTTGTACGCTCCCCTCCGAAGACATTAAATAAGGTAATACTTGCATATGAAAGAACATTAGGCGGAAATTGGCGTCATACTCGTGACTTTGCATAACAAAATTTAAAAGGAAACAATAATGTCATATACGAAATGAGTGTATATTCGGGAAATCGTACACTGTTTTAACAATAAAGCATACACCTTAAAGGAAATTGAATTATAATTGCTAAATTAACGGGCTTACAACGTTCCTTCCATTCCAAATATTATGTGCCCTATGATGTTCACATGTTGACATTCAGGAGGCCTCTGTTTGTTTTTTCTACCATAAAATATTACAGTAAGTTTGTTTGACAGACAACCTAAAATCTGGGTCTAATGACTTGCCAGATCCTTTTCTTTATCCAAACGGTCACAATATGCAGTCTGGTAGCATTAGCAAGCATACTTCATAAAATTTGGTATTATTCAATTTTAAACAAAAGTTCCACAAAAAAACGAAATTTTCTCCTGTATAGCTTTGGCCAGTAGTTTTCCAGACTTCTTCTTCACCAACTGGGGGCGCCGTCCAACATAAACAAGGTCACATCAGCTTGCGACTCGATTGGGCAAACCTGTATTGTTTATTATTTAATATTTTTTTTCGCTTACGAAAATTACCTCTATTTATATGATTACATACATTGAAAGCCAAAGCAATTGTTTTACCTCTCAATCCAATACATTATGGA
Organism: Ophioderma brevispina; assembly: GCA_023653785.1. NCBI lineage: Eukaryota > Metazoa > Echinodermata > Ophiuroidea > Amphilepidida > Ophiodermatidae > Ophioderma > Ophioderma brevispina. Next base: position 61,808 of record JAMKCH010074262.1, on the reverse strand, counting down.
CCTCGACAATCAATGGTCATGCAAAATTATAACAAGGCCTCCGGTTGCCTTAATTACACTGTGCAAGGTGAACGTAAGATTAATGGTAACTAAATAATTATTGGCTGAATATAATTAAATATTCTAAAAATAAATTGGACCTTCTTCAGGAATCTAATCATTTTTGCGTTTGGTTAATGGTATTTTGTTTAAATACGTCACTTACATTATTAATTATCTAGAGAAAATAAAATCTTGAATAACTGATCAATCATAGCAAATACATCAAACAGAGAAACGAAAAACACTTAAAATAAATTGAACGTTCACACCCTATAAACCAAAGTCCCCTTTATTTGTTTTAAGTTTTCGATAACTTTAATGTTTATAGTTAATTCAGAATAGCACAATCACACGTTGTATTTGTCAAATAGCGACAAGAGTTGCAAACATGCGCCCTGTTGTAAATTGTAAGGTCACACCGCGGATTTCTAGGTATCTATATATTTAATCCTAATCCATTGAATTCATTAAAATTCGACACTTTATAATTTTTGACTTGGGATATTTGGTTACGAATACCTTTACAGTTTATACAACCAAATTTCCTTTTATTCATAAGCATAGTTTACTGGATACTAACTTACAAATTGCATTTTGTTTAATATGCAAAGAGACCGTTGATTTCTATCAATATGAGATATGAATTAGAGGGAAGTATTATTCAGTGGGGTAAAGATTACAAACTTGATTTCGTTCATACATCTGATAAGTGAAATCTCTCGGTGCACATTTAAGTGGTATCCACGATGCATACCGTGGTTCCCTGTTTGTCGCACATCTTCCAACAGCATCATCGGGACATCGGCAATTTGAACTTCCAGATTAAATTGACGGCACATGCCCTTTGACGGCATATTTGATCCAAAGACCCGTTTTCGCGCGTCCTTTTGGTACCTGAAAACAAATGAATAATAGTATTCGGATATACAACACCATTGTTTTTAATTTTTTAGTTTTTTTGTTTTTTTTAAGTTTGTTATTTTGTTAATTTCAAACGATACATCGTATTGTACATTATGAGATATAATTAGAAGCAGCGTTTATTTACGCATATTTTAACACCGGCATTTAATTGTGAGCGACTAAGTATTGTTTAAGTTATAAGGCCCACTTTCAACCCACCTCAGGATTAAAGTTTCAGTAAACCCTATCGATAAGGAGAATTAGTCATCCAGAGAAGAGGATTGTACTGATTTTCATTGAACAGTACGAATTGGCATAGGATTATATATATACTCCCATAAATCATGCTGTGGAAAATTGCATCAATTCATTAGGTCATAAGGAGTTGTACTACGGGTTGTCTATAGCAATCCTCTTAGAGACAACCCGTGGTACACAAATTTGCATATCGTTTGTTATCATTTCAGTTTATTTCGATTGCCCACTATGGGCCGTACCGACTACACAACAAACCGACTCTATTGAAGCCTGTATAAAAGATTCTAGTCACTGACGCTAGTCACCGACGGCATTTCGCGCATGTGTAGTACAATTCCTATATGAATGCACATAGCCAGAACACTCTTCATCGGCTATCTATAGCGCGCTCAATCAAGCCACGGGCTGACTAAAGTTTTTAAATGAACCGCGTTTGCAGTAATACACTACAACCGAATGCGTAAATCTTTTTGTGTACATTGTACGTGTGATGCAAACCATGCTTGACCAGCCGCACTGGCTCATCACGTATGACAGCAATCAATGCTCCCATTGCATTTCCCAATTCAAACTTGGTTCCACTGTCGGAAATAGACTGCCATTTTGCAATGTCCGCAGAGTAAACGTCATGTCCCTGCCATAGATGAGACAGTGTGTTTCAGAATTGACAAAGGGACACCGCCCATTAGTACATCTCACTGTCCTTATATCGTGCATAATATACGATTATTTAGGAATACTTTTTCAACCCCCACTTTTTTTTTAATTTTACTAATACTTGTTTACTAACACAAAAACAACAACCAAATTCCACACCACGGAAGTCGATTTGAATTCTGTTTTCAGCTTCCAATAGCCGAGTCCATCCCGGATTTTCCCACTATCCTTGCGCTTATAATTTTGACCACCTGAGGTCTAAGAAGTTCTCGAAAGTCATGAACACACATTGCAGAATTTCGAATCTCACCCAGCTGTATCACAATATGAACTCACCATTCAGTAATGAGGTTAATGAGACAACGGCGCTCTTCATTTGTAATTGTTACGACGAATTTGTCGTGGACTAAGACCATCTCGTCTGGTTTTTTGATGTTTAACAATTTTCCTGGTTACCCATATGTTGTATTTTTGGTCATTGGGTACATTAATCGCTTTTTTCTGCTTCATAGTGGTTTTGTATTTGTGAGAGTTTTAAGAAGTGTGAAGAACCTGTGTTAACGTTGACAATTTTTCCATAGACAACTGTTTTAAGGTTGATTTTTGTGTGTTTCACCATTATTATTAATGCATGGGAATATCCAAACCAAACTGTTTAAACAAAGGTTTTCAAAACGGTTACTTTTGTGTTAAACATAGCATCATATATACTTTTTTTTCAATATGTTTATCATGTTCATTGTTTTAACTATTTTCCATATAAAATGGGCAATTGTGAACCACATTTGTGGAAAAGGTGAAATTAAAAATGTAAAACATTTATAAGCCTTAAACAATCTTACAACTTTTTATTCACTACTGCGTTTTTCTGCTGTTATAATAACATTATTGAACAAGTTAATGACAAATAAAGTATTACTGAAAATTCTTAATCTAATCATCTATTACCATTCCTGATATTGTTCCCAGTTATTAATTTCCACTTGTGCAATTGGTTTTAATATAAAAGAACTGGAATTCGTTCTGACAAAACGTAAATCCGAGAACTTAAAACCATTTAAGGATTCTGTAACTGATGTTCATTTTTGTGCCATTGTATTTTTCGACTTTTGTGTTATTGATATTCGTACATCCGTTGACAAATTTTTCCCTGGTGATGAGGACTACTGAAGAGAAAAAACCCGATTTAGTCCTTTTATAATTGATTTTAAGAATCTTGTTTTTCTATCGCGGTTGTTCAATAAAATGACATAAAGGTTTTTTATTTCACGTTAGACACCACCTGCCAGAACAATATATTTAATTAATACGATTATGATGACCCCTGCCTATCATATGTGAGCACTGAAAAAAAAAGTTAATTGTATGACCCTGCAATGGGGACTTACCCGTAAGTGCGAGAAAAAACTAAGAAACTGTGATTATAGGGCAAAGCCCCATAAATTCTATGATTTACAGGTAATTTGTCATTTTACGGGATTTTGAAAAAAATTGGCATGGAAAGTGTTTTTTATTTTCCTCCAAATGACAGTCGGCAGTTTCCCGTATGAGATTCGCGGGACTTTGGCCGTACATCACAGTTTTCCCAAGTTTCCCTTTCCTTGTGGGTAATTATCCCCTATGGGTCAATAAATTACTGTGATTTTTTTACAGTGTGTGGGGATAAGCGGTAGAGTATATTTATTATAGGAGGATTGTTGAAGCCCGCCATTGATTAATGGGTAAGCCAAAATAGTCCAAAAACGCGTAAAAAAAGTTCAAACAAACGATAAATATCCTTGAATGTCTTTTCTGTTTTTAACACGAAAATTGGTACAATTCACATATTTACGTTATTGTCAGGCGACAGAACATAAACAAGACATGCATAGAAAGTAGCATGTTATATGAAGAGACATTCGAACAAAAAATCAGAACCGTCCCAGAGTGATCATCTAGCCGTATCCGCAAGATAAACTTTGTATCAAGACCAAATTGAAAACAGTGACACAAAAGTGCTATCAGTTACAGGATAATGAGCGGATTGGGTTTTTATCCAGGAAGAATTCCAGTGGTCTGCTCCATCAAAATCAAGTGAGAAGTACAGGGAACCTTTAAACCCAGTCGTAGGCACTAAATCGTAATCCCCAATTAGTTGTACAAACTGCAGTCAAGGAAGGATACTGTAGAACACCTGTTGTTTTAAATATTTTTTATAAACTATATGCCAGACGTTACTTATTACAAACGTCCAAACTACTTCCTGTCAAACTCACCTCGCCCGTCATTACGAACTCAACAACACACTCAGTTCCAAAAAGGTGAACACACAACAGAAGACAAGACGGGGGACAAATATATGACCTCTAAAGGAGACACCCGTTACAACGAATAATATTATATATTTGTTTTATTGTTTCATTAAATATTATTTAATACCACATATAGAGTGGTTCCATAGAAACGAAATTATTATTAAGATAGCTGGCGAACAAGTTAAATCCCAAAGTATAGAAAAACAAAGGAATCAGCTACCAACAAAAAGAGGAATAAAAATATATAAGGGTGTTTCAACACACTGAAAACATTAATATGTCACGAAAAGGTCTTATTGGCCATGCCATGAATTTGTTGACCATTCATGAAGAAATCTAAATATGTTTTTATAGCGGTTCAATTAACAATTATCAGCTTTTCAAATTAATTTTTATCATCACAGAATATTGATTCATGACTTATAAACTTTTCATTTTTTTTTAATTTTTTAGTTTTTTGCTTTTTTTAATTTTACAAAATTGTCGTTAATTTGTAATTCTAGTTCATTCAAATTAAGTTTGAGGAGAGATTCAAATACCCAAGGTACCATTTCCAGGTGCATTTATATGCTTAATAACACTACCTTACAATATGTGCAACATCGCTGTATTGCATTGTTGTATGTAATTGATTGACTCAGACAAACTTTTCCCGAATAATACGTCTGATCGCGTGCGTTTTAAGTTTTTACCTTGCTTTTAAGGTCGCCTTCTGCGTTCTGCAACTATTGTCAACTTGCTTTCGTAATTGTTATACTTTCATCATCGCAAAGAATGTACGTATTTTTTCAATTAGTATAATAAAATAAGAAAAAAGTTCTTACTTACTGTACCAGACGTTTAAATTTTCTTTTCTTCAAGTTGTCTCAGAAGTTCTTGAGATTGTTTTGTCAATTTGACAGATGGATGTTCTGCGGGCGTGTTCCCCGTTCCCGGCAAACTCTGCTTCAAGCTAACAGACGCCAGTATACTGGGTAAACAGAACGACTGAATGTGGTGGTAGCTTGCGCTCAGCATCTGATCCACTGCCGGATGGTTGGGAAAATTGTATATCTGGAAAATTTGCAGGCTTGTCCGAGATCCGCGGATTTCAACGATCTTAATACAAACTTGGAATGGGGTAATCTGTGGTAGCGTTGCAAAATAGCCTTTGTTTTCAAAACCAGTGAACCGAATTAGACCAAAAACGGACAGTATATACGAAAAAAGTTCACCATTTAGAATCTGGTATAAATTTGAATAATTCTCAGTGGTTTTAAAATTATAGCCAGTCCAGAAGAAAGCGTACTAGTACGTATACGTACAAGTACATACATGCGTCATAATTTCCCACAATTCAATGCAACTTTTTAAAGAAATACATTAGGGTTTAACATTTCACCCCGGGACAGTTTATTTTTACAGTTATGAAGCTGCAATCTTCACCAAATAGAGGTGTAAGGCTTATCAACAAAATGTATGAGCGGATTTTTGATATCTTTTTCCAAATAAAAGATATTAATTAATTAAGAAAATAGATATGACGTCATCATTGACATTTTAATCAATAATTAAATTTCGACACATGAAATCACAATTTTGACACATAGAATTTGTTTACAATGTTGTTTGGTATTCTGAAATTTGTATCCTTTCTCATCTCAAAACTGAGAATCCCGAGAGGATTTTGTAAAATTCTTTTGTATTTCTTTATAATTTAGTGACGTATGTACGTACTAGTACGTATACGTACAAGTACGCTATCGTCTGCACTGATAGCACCAACTACAAGGATTGTATTTTGGGACATTGTTACAATTTCACTAAAGCTAACATTCGATTTCATTTTTTTCCCATTCAAATAAGTGACTAATCATTCTAATGTATGTACAGTCGATTTAGGGAGGGTAATTACGTACACTGGGTGGTGATGGAGTTGAGGGGGAATAAGAAAAAATGTAAGCAAGGGGGAGGGAATATGAATGTTTTCAACAAGATGAGGCAACATCATCTTTTAAATGGAGAAATTTCGTAAAATCAGGGGAAATGCGACATTTTGTACGCTCCCTACGAAGACATTAAAGAAGGTGTGACTGAATATGAAGAACATTAAGGCGGAAATTGGCGGTCATCTAGTGAATTTGAATGAACAGAAATTAAAAGGAAAACAAGAATTGTCAATATACTAAATTGAGTGTATATTCGGGAAATCGTACGCTGTTTTTAACAATAGCATACACCTTAAAGGAAATTGAATGATAAATTGCTAAATTAAAACGGGATTACGAACGTTCATTCCATTCCAATAGATGATGTGACCTATGATGTCACATGTTGACATTCAGGAGGCCCTCTGTTGTTTTCTACCATAAAATATTACAGTAGTTTCTATGACAGACCACATAAAATCTGGTCATAAATTACTTGCCAGAACCTTTTCTGATCTAAATCGGTCACAATATGCAGCTGGTAGCATTAGCAAGCATACTTAATAAGAATGTTGGTATTAATTTTAAACAAAAGTTACAGTAAAAAACCAAATTTCTCCATGTAGAGCTTTGGCCAGTAAGTTTTCCAGACTTTCTCTCTTACACCAACTGGGGGCGCCGCAAACATAAACAAATGTCACATAATCTTGCGAAATCGATTGGGAAACCTGTAATATTGTTTATTATTTTAATATTGTTTTCGCTTATGGACAATTACCTCTTTTTATATTATTACATACATTGAAAGCCAAAGGTATTGTTTTACCTCTCGATACAAATAAATTAATGGCCCTCGACAATCATGGTCAATGCAATAATTATATACAAGGCTTCCGGTTGCTTAATTACACTTACAATGTGAACGTAGATTAAATGGGTACTAAATTAATTATGGCTGAAATATAATTAAATATATCTAAAAAAATAAATTGGACTTCTTTCAGGGAATCTAATCATTTTGCGTTTGGTTAATGGTATTTTGTTTCAAATCACGGCCACTTACATTATTAATTATCTAGAGAAAATAAAAATCTTGAATAACCTTGATCAATCATAGCAAATACATCAAACAGAGTAAACGAAAAACACTTTAAATCAAAATTGAACGTTAAAACCCTATAAAACAAAGTCCTTTTATTTGTTTACAGTTTTCGATAATCTTTAATTATAGAGTTAATTTTAGAATTATCACACGTTGTATTTGGTCAAATATGCTGACAAGAAGTTTGCAAAACCATTCGCCAATATGGTAAAATTGTAAGGCCACACCGAGGGATTTCTAGGTATCTATATATTTTATCCTATCCATTGAATTCATTAAAATTCGACACTTTTTTAAATTAAATTTAAATTTTTGACTTGGTATTTGGTTACAGAAATACCTTTAAAGTTAATACAAATGCAAATTTACTTTATATGTCAATAAGCATAGTTTGTACTGGATACTAAATTACAAATTTCATTATTGTTTATGCCAAAGAGACCTTGATTCTGTCAGATAGAGATATGATTAACGGGAAGTAATTATATCAGTGTAAAGATAAAAACTTGATTTCTTTCAATACATCTGATAAGTGAAATCTCTCAGTGCACCTTTAAGTGTAAATCCAACGAGTTCATACCGTGGTTGACCTGTTGTCCACAATCGTTCCAACAGTAATAATCTGGACATCGGCGAAATTTGACTGCCAGATTAAATTGAAGGCACATGCCCGTTGAAGCATATTTGATCCAAAGACCCGTTTTCGCGCGTCCTTTTGGTACCTGAAAACAAAAAGAAATAATAGTATTTGAAATAATACAACCCCAAGTTATAATGCCCACTTTACCAAACCCACCTCAGGATTTAAAAGTTTCAGTAAACCCTATAGAGAAGAATTAGTCATCCAGAGAAGAGGATTGTACTGATTTCAATCTGTAAACAGTACGATTGGCAATAGGATTTATATATATATATATATATATATATATAACTCCCAAATCATGCTGTGGAAAATTGCATCATTCATTAGGTCATAAGGAGTTGTACTACGGGTTGTCTGTAGCAAATCCTCTTAGAGACAACCCGTGGTACAACATTTGCATATCCTTTGTTATCATTTCAGTTTATTTCGATTGCCCACTATGGGCCGTACCGACTACACAAACAAACCTACTCTATTGAAGCCTGTATAAAAGATTCTAGTCACCGACACTAGTCACCGACGGCAATTCGCGCATTTGTAGTACATTCCTATATGCAAATAGCCATAACACTCTCGGCTATCTATAGCGAGCGCTCGATCAAGCCACGGCTGACTGAAGTTTAAATGAACCGCGTTGCAGTATACATACAACCGAATGCAGTAAATCGTGTCATGCAAACCATGCTTGACCGCGCCGCAACTGACCCTTCTTAGTCAAAACACGGTTCCGCGCATATAATTATGACAGCAATCAATACTCCCATTGCATTTCCCAATTCAAACTTGGTTCCACTGTCGGAAAATAGCCATGCATATTGCAATGTCAGCAGAGTAAACGTTCATGTCACCCTGCATAGATGAGACAGTGTGTTCAGAATTGACCAAGTGACACCGACACAATTAGTACATCTCACTAGTAACATTATATCGCGCATAATATACGATTATTTAGGAATACTTTTTCAACCCCCACTTTTTTTTTAATTTTACTAATACTTGTTTACTAACACAAAAACAACAACCAAATTCCACACCACGGAAGTCGATTTGAATTCTGTTTTCAGCTTCCAATAGCCGAGTCCATCCCGGATTTTCCCACTATCCTTGCGCTTATAATTTTGACCACCTGAGGTCTAAGAAGTTCTCGAAAGTCATGAACACACATTGCAGAATTTCGAATCTCACCCAGCTGTATCACAATATGAACTCACCATTCAGTAATGAGGTTAATGAGACAACGGCGCTCTTCATTTGTAATTGTTACGACGAATTTGTCGTGGACTAAGACCATCTCGTCTGGTTTTTTGATGTTTAACAATTTTCCTGGTTACCCATATGTTGTATTTTTGGTCATTGGGTACATTAATCGCTTTTTTCTGCTTCATAGTGGTTTTGTATTTGTGAGAGTTTTAAATGTGCAAGAAACCTGCTTAAAGTTGTTAATTTTTCCATAGACAACTGTGTAGGGGCGAGTTTGTGGTGTTTAACCATTATATATTAATGACGAATTGATGTTCATGTGATATCAACCAAAACTGTTTAAACATAAGGTTTCAAAACGGTTACTTTTGTGTTTAAACAGAGCCTCATTATATACTTTTTTCAATATGTTTATCACTTCATTGTTTTAACTATTTTCCCTATAAAATGGGCAATTGATACAACATTTAAAAATGTAAAACATTTATAGTCCTTAAACAGTATTACAACATATTTATTCACTGCGTTTTTCTGCTGGTATAAATACAAAATGTGAAATATTAATTCGAAAGGTTTCGCAAGGTCATGGATACGGTTACGGATATGATGGCCGTAACCGTTCACGGGGCTGCGCAAATAAATCTTAGTTTCGCATGTTCGTGTCATGATTACTCGCTGCTTTTCCGGGGGTGTCACTCTCAAAAGGGTTTGTTTTTACTAAGAGGGTTAGGGATGTCATATTTATGTGATTTAGGTGTCTAATTATAAATCTTCGGGAATGAGAAATTAAAATAAACTATTTTTTAAATATATAAGATATGCTTAAACTGCTTTTCCGGGGGTGCCACTCTTTGAAGGAAGTATTTTAATGAAAGGGTTAGGAATATCCAATTAACATAATGTTATAGTAAAATTATACATTTTTATACATCAGTAATTAAAATGAACCATTTTTAAGTCCCCAAAAAATCCAAAATGCTGTTCCGGGGGTACCCACAGTGCTTTTCGGGGGGGGGGGTGATTTACTAAAAAGGGTTAGGAATGTCCTATTTACCTGATTTAAGTGTCTAAATATACATGTTCAGCTATGAGAAATTCAAATAACCATTTCTTTCACCCCCGGAAAAGCATTTTGAGCATATTTTAAAAATAGTTTAAATGAACTTCTCATAGTCGGAAATGTATAATTAGACACCTATATCACGTAAATATGACATTCCTAACCCTTTAAGTAAAACAACCCCCCCCCTTTTTTTTGAGCACCCCGGAACAGCATTTTGGGGGACACTAAAAATAGTTCGGTTGAATTTCATATGTAAGAAATTTGTAATTGGACCATAAAATTATGTTGATTGGACATCCCAATCCTTTCATTAAAATGCCCTGTCCCCGGAGTGGCACCCCCGAAAGAGCATTTTTTTATGCATATTTTTGGAATTTAAACATAGTTTAGTGAAATTTCTTATTCCAGAAAATGTATAGTTAGACACCTAAATCACGTACATATGGCATTCCTAACACTTTTAGTAAAAACACCCCTTTGGGAGTGGAACCCCCGGGAAATGGACTTTAGACGCAATTTTTGAATTATCGGCGTTCACCATCGTGTTCAGCGGAAAAAATCACTCTGGATTCAACTTTCAAAATAGAGTGGGCAACATTTCCCACTTGAGCGTGGTTCAGAATGATAACCGTTTTTCACTTACGTGTATCTCAGCCAGTATCCGTCACTTACTTGTATTAAATCATGCGTGTTACGGATACACCTCACCTGGAACGCAAAAAGTGATGACGTATCCGTGCTCATATCCGTATCCGTGACCTTGCGAAACCTCTCTTATTACAAATAAAGTATTAATGAAAATTCTAATCTATCATCTATTACAATTACCTAATATAGTGTTCCCAGTTAATTTCGCACTTGTCCAATTGGTTTTAATATAAAAGAAAACTGGAATTCGTTCTGACAAAACGGAAATCCCGAGAAACGTAAAACCAATTTAATGATTCTGTAACTGATGTTCATTTTTGTGCCATTGTATTTCGACTTTGTGTTATTGATATTAGTCAAATCCGTTGACAAATTCGTCCCGTGTGATGATGACTACTGAATAGAAAAACCCGATTTATTCTTTTATAATTGATTTTAATAATCTTGTCTTTCATATTCGTCGGTTGTTCAATAAAATGACATAAAGTGTTTATTTCACGATTAGTACCCACCTGCCAGACCATATATTCAATTAATAACGATTATGATGGACCCTGCCTATCATGTTGGAGCACTGTGAAAAAAAGTTATTGTATCGAACCCTGCAATGGGTAATTACCCGTAATTGAGAGAAGAAAACTACGTAAAACTGTGATTATAGGGCAAAGCCCCATAAATTCTATGATTTACAGGTAATTGAAAGTCATTTTACGGGATTTTGAAAAAAAATTGGCATGGAAAAGTGTTTTTTTTTTTCAAATTACTGGGCATTTCCCGGTATGAGAATTCGCGGGACTTTGGCCGTTACATCACAGTTTTCCCAAGTTTCCTTCCCGCAATTGCGGGTAATTATCCATTATGGGTCAATACAATTACGGTGATTTTTTTACAGTGTTGGTATAGGCGGTAGAGTATATTTATGTATAGAGGATTGTTGAAGCCCGCCATTGATTAATGGGTAAAGCCGAAATAGTCAAAAACCGTAAAAAACCAGTTCCAACAAACGATAATAACACGAAAATTGGTACAATTCACATATTTGCGTTATTGTCAGGCGACAGAACATAAACAAGACATGGGTAGAAAGTAGCATGTTATCCCCAAGAGAATCATATAGTCTTATATGCAAGACTAAATTGAAGGAATCGATAATGAATATCAATGAAAAACGGCGAATTTGCTTTTTTTATATGCCAGACTTGATATTGACGGACGAATTCGACAAGCAAGTGGACGAAATTCATTAACAGACCATTGAAAAAATGAATTCATCAGTTTCCAGTAAGTCGATTCTACGCAGTTACTTTATAGCATGGTTACAATATGTTTTGTAATGACAACAAAGACCTAGTCTCCACATGGCCGTGGATTGAACCCTCATATCTATACCACCTCATGAAAATATGCAAAAACTTTCACTTAATTTGAAACATACTATAATAGAGAATAATCACTGAAACCCCACAGCCCAAGAGTTGTAAGGGTGGGTTGTAAATGAAAAACGTATATATTTGCCTAGGTTCCGAAATGCCAGTCTTCCGGGTTTTGCCGGAATTCCGGTTTTTTAATTCGGAAATCAAAGGCTTCATTATAGGGATTTGTTATAGAAGTAAAAGTAGGGTACCTGCCGACTAGTAGTACGATTTTGCCGTATTTTTCCCCTTTTCAAATACAAAAGTACTAAAAATACTGAATAGGGTTTCTGAATATCTCTTAATAAGATACAGAAAAGAGATCGAAAAAAATAATAATTTAAATAATTTGCCAGAAAAGTCCTTAGATAATTGTCAAATTCTTACATTTTATCCATAATAATCCCACCTTTTGAATGAGAATTTTTCTTTAAAAGTGGCCAGGAAACTTCACAAATCGGAAGTAAAACTATGTGATTAAAAACCAGAAACCCGACTTGCATTCCCGACGACTTTCACTGATACCAGTGTTTGATTTTGTGCTGTCTCCATGATTGCCCATTATGTATGTCATCAAGCGCTAGTTTATTATTGTGTAAGAGACTGTTTTGTGATTCACATCGCCATGAAAAAAAAAAAAAAAAAAAAAAAAAAAAAAAAAAAAAAAAAAAAAAAAAAAAAAAAAAAAAAAAAAAAAAAAAAAAAAAAAAAAAAGGGGGGGGGGGGGGGGGGTGACACGACTTACTCAAATTGGGCATTTGGAATTTCCAAACGGTAACTTGGGGGACAGTTACGTGCATTTATATGCCAATCTCTGTCTCAGTTTCATTACAAAATCTATTAAACCTTAGTTCAATACATAGTAATATCATGATAATTTAGGAATAAATTATTGACTTCAAAATCCGTCGGGGTTAGTGGATTAACCCCGCTGCAAAATAGTGTAATTTCCAATAACGGTCAATTAGATTTAAATATTCGTGACCAGGGCTAGACTATTGTTTTTACCAAAAATGGCTAACTGGCTCAGGTAGACGAGAGTAAAGCTAAGATTTCCCCCCATATGTTCATATTTTTAGGTGTGATCTAATACATTGGTAAGCATTCCTTTTCTTTCTGGAAATGACCGCGTATCTCCTTTAAAGGTTTATTAAGAGATTTAGGGGCATGCACGTTCTATTTAAAAAATATTAAAAGATATTTTGGAATAAAATTCCTGGGGGGTCTTGAATTTTGGTCGGGCACCAATGCTCTTTCCAAAAAAGAGCGACTAGTTGCAAGGGGTATCAAATTCACAATAATCAAGTTCTAGTCCCGATAGGGATATCAAATTCAGTTGTGATTGTGACTGGTTCAATGATACAAATACGAAAAACCTAAACATATCAGGTATTTTGTTCACGTATTGAGAACAGGTCCCGCAAGGAGTATAATAATTTTACTACAAATTGGTCCCCTTATGAAAAAAAGTATATTTTCACTAATTAGGGGTTTATTTTCACTGAAAATTGGTCCCGTTAGGGGTCAGTTTCAGAACCCCTGGAATGAGCATGGGTACCCAACAAACCCTGAGAACCCACCCCGGAGAAAATCTCCCATTTGAAGAAAAGATAATGCACTGCAGTCTATGGGGAGAGTACAAAATAATTGTATAAATGAACTTGGAACAAGTTGGCGTAAAATGAAACCAGTGTTTTAAAATTCTCAAGCCTGGAAAAATATCGAAAGGCATTGTGGGAAAAATGAATGCGACCGTAGCGATTGCGTGTTCACTTTTCTGTGTCTGCGAGCACCGAAGTACCCGACAAAAACGTTCGATTTTCTCGCTATGGTTTCTCGCTATTTAAAGGTGCAACGAGAGATTTCAAATAACAGGTGTCCCTAAAATTGTGAAAATTCTGATTTTTGCCCTGAAGTAAAGCTTTCCATTAAAAGTATCCCCATCTGAAAGGATTAAGCTGAGAAATGTTTCTTTGGTACAAAAATTTGGAAATTTCTAATTTCGTATAGGAGCAAATACGAAATTCAGCCTATGTTTTATATTGAAATATAAGCAAGTCAAAATCACCTCTTTTCTCTCTTTTAAGACATTTCTGTGGCCAAATACAAGGTAAGAGATCTATTGAGTGTCTAGTCTATAGGAAATTACTATTATGACACAATATCTGGGTCCCTCAAAATCTCTCGTTGCACCTTTAAGGGACGCTGTGCATCTTCCGGTTTCTTCACCGGCTCGCTATTCGCGTGGAGATTGCTTATCCAGTGTGTAGAGATCAGTGGATATTCATAACTTTTTGGTGAAAAAATTGAATTTCCCCCCTATTCTACACTGCGTACTATGGAAATTGACAGTTTTGCTGACCTGCGAAATTTATGACGTCGTCCTGACGTAATTCTAGGCATGTTGGTTCTAATTTTGGAATCAACGGAAAGACGAAGACTATAGCTACTATAGCTATTTATTGGTACCAATATCAAGCGCTAGTTTATTATTGTGTAAGAGACTGTTTTGTGATTCACATCGCCATGAAAAAAAAAAAAAAAAAAAAAAAAAAAAAAAAAAAAAAAAAAAAAAAAAAAAAAAAAAAAAAAAAAAAAAAAAAAAAAAAAAAAAAAGGGGGGGGGGGGGGGGGGTGACACGACTTACTCAAATTGGGCATTTGGAATTTCCAAACGGTAACTTGGGGGACAGTTACGTGCATTTATATGCCAATCTCTGTCTCAGTTTCATTACAAAATCTATTAAACCTTAGTTCAATACATAGTAATATCATGATAATTTAGGAATAAATTATTGACTTCAAAATCCGTCGGGGTTAGTGGATTAACCCCGCTGCAAAATAGTGTAATTTCCAATAACGGTCAATTAGATTTAAATATTCGTGACCAGGGCTAGACTATTGTTTTTACCAAAAATGGCTAACTGGCTCAGGTAGACGAGAGTAAAGCTAAGATTTCCCCCCATATGTTCATATTTTTAGGTGTGATCTAATACATTGGTAAGCATTCCTTTTCTTTCTGGAAATGACCGCGTATCTCCTTTTAAAGGTTTATTAAGAGATTTAGGGGCATGCACGTTCTATTTAAAAAATATTAAAAGATATTTTGGAATAAAATTCCTGGGGGGTCTTGAATTTTGGTCGGGCACCAATGCTCTTTCCAAAAAAGAGCGACTAGTGCAAGGGGTATCAAATTCACAATAATCAAGTTCTAGTCCCGATAGGGATATCAAATTCAGTTGTGATTGTGACTGGTTCAATGATACAAATACGAAAAACCTAAACATATCAGGTATTTTGTTCACGTATTGAGAACAGGTCCCGCAAGGAGTATAATAATTTTACTACAATTGGTCCCCTTATGAAAAAAAGTATATTTTCACTAATTAGGGGTTTATTTTCACTGAAAATTGGTCCCGTTAGGGGTCAGTTTCAGAACCCCTGGAATGAGCATGGGTACCCAACAAACCCTGAGAACCCACCCCGGAGAAAATCTCCCATTTGAAGAAAAGATAATGCACTGCAGTCTATGGGGAGAGTACAAAATAATTGTATAAATGAACTTGGAACAAGTTGGCGTAAAATGAAACCAGTGTTTTAAAATTCTCAAGCCTGGAAAAATATCGAAAGGCATTGTGGGAAAAATGAATGCGACCGTAGCGATTGCGTGTTCACTTTTCTGTGTCTGCGAGCACCGAAGTACCCGACAAAAACGTTCGATTTTCTCGCTATGGTTTCTCGCTATTTAAAGGTGCAACGAGAGATTTCAAATAACAGGTGTCCCTAAAATTGTGAAAATTCTGATTTTTGCCCTGAAGTAAAGCTTTCCATTAAAAGTATCCCCATCTGAAAGGATTAAGCTGAGAAATGTTTCTTTGGTACAAAAATTTGGAAATTTCTAATTTCGTATAGGAGCAAATACGAAATTCAGCCTATGTTTTATATTGAAATATAAGCAAGTCAAAATCACCTCTTTCTCTCTTTTAAGACATTTCTGTGGCCAAATACAAGGTAAGAGATCTATTGAGTGTCTAGTCTATAGGAAATTACTATTATGACACAATATCTGGGTCCCTCAAAATCTCTCGTTGCACCTTTAAGGGACGCTGTGCAACTTCCGGTTTCTTCACCGGCTCGCAATTCGCGTGGAGCTTGCTTATTCCATTGTGGTAGAGATCATGGATCTTCATAACTTTTGGTGAAAAAAATGAAGTTCCCCCCTAATTCTACACTTCGTACTATCGATTGACAGTTTTGCTGACCTTGCGAAATTTATGACTCGTCGTCCCTACGTTATTCTAGGCATGTTGGTTCTAATTTTGGGATCAACTGAAAGACAAGACCTATAGTACTATAGCTATCTATTGGTACCAATACCAAGTGTCTGTGCGATATTTCTGTGTTTTATTAGGCCATGTTGGTTCTTCACTCCCGAGGGGGGTTGCCACCCCCATCCTCACTTTGGAATCACCCTGTATGTACCTATACCTCATTGGAGATTGTTTTGCTTTACAGAGGGGTATGGGAGCGAATATTATTAATTAATATTGAACTTTAAATAATAAACGATTCCTATTACCCTTTTTTGTTATTTTACTGCTTCAAAATACAACTTATTAGTGGCAAATTGTTATTTGGGCTAATCCATTAAAATTGCGTGGTTCCTACTCTTTGGGACCCCCCTGAGTTACCTAAGTAGTATAGATTTTGATATCATATGAAGGTAGATTTTTTCTCATTGTCGTCCTGAATTTTGCCCTCAAATCCATTTCATATTCATTCTCAATATATAAACAAGAACCGCCGTTTTAGTGGTTACCCATCCATATTAGCACATATTGAATAGGGCTTTGCAACTGCATTATTGCGTCGACCATAAAACCGCAAATTTGTTTCCCACGGTACTTGATGGGTGTATGTTCACTTGCTAGGCTCTCATATCAAGTATAGAAAACAACACACTACACTATCGGACAAACACCTCCATCTAAAGTGGAGAGTGGAAAGGTTTCTGCTTATTTAAGCACAGTAAATTACAACAGTTGGCACAAAAAGTATCTCGACAGAGTTTTTCACAATCTAAGTCAATTTGTGCCAAGCCTATATTTCACAGTTTTCAAGATATACATTTGTTTTGCTGGCTCGTTCATTCACGCCTTGCAGGCCTTCTCGCTCATTCAGTCGAAAACCCCTTTGTGTAAAATCAAACCACTTATTATTGCGTTGTACCACACAGTGACCATTGAAAATCCAAAAACTGCAACTTTTTGGTTTTGGGGTTACGTCTTTCAGGCGTTCCATCTCAGTCATTTGTGCACGTTTTTTTTACAAGTGAGTTAAATGAAGGAGCATACCTAGGCACCAAAATGTATTTTCGAAAACTTTCAAATTATCGTACTTGACACAATACGGTAAGCGAAAAAACATGCCGAATACTTTTTGTGCCACTGTATATGAATATACATTTAGTAAAGTAAAGAATCCGATATATTCCACGTGCTCTTTTCAAAACTCTTTTGTAGCTTAAGGAAATACAGTTCTTTGGCAAGAAATGCCCAAGACTGAAAAAAAATCCAACAATAAATTCACAAATCAGTTTAAAATCAACCGTTGATGTTTCGAAAATGTTGTAACTACCATCCTGCTGCTCTTTTCTCTACTGTATCTAAGATTTTTGTTGCCTGTAATATCTCACTTTTAATTTTTGTTTTTTTATCGTTTAGCCTGATATCTATTGGTATTAGCTAATTGATAGTTAAAGATAATGACTGTATTAATTTTAAATATATATATTTGCATATCTATTTCCCCCAAGCAGGTATTTGCCGTGCTGGTTGGTGACTCGATTTAATTCTGAATTTCTGGTCCGGGTTTTTTTTCGTCCGTGTTGGGTCTAGCTTTCTTGTGTAGGGTCCTGTTTGGTCTTCTTTTTTTGGTTTTTTGTTTTCTGCTTTGTTGTACTTTCGTGTCGCTTGCGTTTTTGGTTTGTTCTGAGGTGCAAAATTAACAATGTACGTGACAGAACGGTTAATTCACTTTAGTCTAAAATTAACAGTGTGAACCATCAGTTAGGTGTCAATGAATACTCCTTAAAAAAGCTGCCCAACGGGATTTTGAGCAGACATTAAGAACAAGCTAAGCGTATCTTTATATCACATCTATTCTTGGAATTTAGGTTTACTAATTTCATGCATTACCTACACTAGTCCTTTTAGGAATACCATCACATGTCACATGCTCTACACATTTGAATGTGGGGTGGCAAATGTGGTCCAATGTCTCTCGTGTTCTGTTTGGTTTCTTGCCTGTGTTGTGTTTGACTTTGTGTTTTGGTGTTTCGGTGGTGGGGGTGGCGCTTGTTATATTGTTGTTCAGATAGTAAACCTTATCCCACTCTACTAAACCTTTCTCTAAATCTGCCGGTGTTTCGTTTCTTTTTTCCTAGAAGCCTAACACTTTGCACAGATGTAGCGTACAAGGTCACCACAATATTTGGGTTCACTTTAGCTCTGAAGAATCCCCAATATTTATACCTTTCAAGGGTGTTTCTGATGGTGCTTAACGCTTATCTGACGAAAAAGAGCTATGATAGGCGATAAGTTAACATAGAAGCAATTTTTTGATGAAAGATAACTACATTTGATATCGAAGTAGGTGTACAATTAAGTATTCCAATAAAAACAACTCCAAACGAGGAAAATTTATTCTAAACGGAATAAAAAGGAGAAAACAAAGATAGGCCATTTCGTAATAGATATATGAAGGCTTTTGATCTGCGTTTTAAATGAAAAATTACATTTTTCTGTAAGTACAAACGACACCATCACAACCTAACGAATACAAGCTACCCTTAATTTTGTCATAGGCAAAGACCGGAAGTGGGTCTTGTTCAGAAAAAATTCATTATTAACCCACCTCAAAAGCTCTTTTTTTTTTCACGAAGCACTTCAAGATTTGTTTTTCTTCCTCCAAACTAAGCACATATTTTTTTTTGTGGGCCGCCAGCTATAGCTGGCAGGACCACTTTACGCAATCCGTGGCGTGTGTATGTATGTGTTGTGTTTGTATGGATGTGTGTGTCAAAATTGTTAAGTTTTTCATGGGGCGGCCCACAAGCTTATATTCTTTGAATATAGCGAGCGCGAAAGCCGAGAACCGCGAAATCCTAGTTTCTTTGCCTAAGATATCGCCAAAAAGATGATTTACACCAAATATAAAGACTACACCACAAAAGACTGCAACGAAAGTCATTTTTAAATGAGTACCCAGACGAACATAAGTTGGTTGTTATAGACAATCTGATTTTTACTACTCTCGATATCGTAATTGGCGGTTTCCTCCTATTCGTATGTTTTTGGATCGCTAGTAATCGATTATCATTTGTATCGTTCAAAAATCCGTCTGTTTTCACTCTAAACTCAAATTTTGCAACGGATAATGTCGTTTGTACAAATGGGTTGACCCATTTGTTTTACTCTAATGATACTAATGTAGCCAAAAAACTTTGACAGACCGGTTTATATTATGATGCTTATTGACATTATATATCTCAAAAAGTGACTTACGTATTCAATTGCGTTATGGGAACACGCTTTGTTATTGTTACAGACATTGCAGCTTTTGTACAAATAATATGTGTTTTTTATTTTTCGGAACACTATGTGTGGGTGCCACTAATCCATAGTGTCTCGAAATACAAGCAACATGCAACGGCATACAAACATTTTTTTGTATCGTATAATAGAACGGAAAAGTATGGGCATTCAGTTTTGACCCCAAAAGGCACCAAGGTTATTTGTAAAACATAATATCTCTTATTCGTAGTCTATACACAAAGAGATTTATTTAAAGTTCTTATTTGGCTACATATCATCAGTAAAGTTTAACAAATGGTTGAACCATTTTGTTACACCATTACATTATCCATCGCAATTTAGAGTGTTACCTGTCAATGGATGATACTGTAGAAATGTAAACGTTAGAAAGCATCGACTCTTGGACCACTTTATAGCTCGTGCAATATATTATTTTATCACCCCAAATGTTCTAGTATAGATATGCAAATACATAATCATGATCACTGATCACATCTAATAAGACTGTTACGGATCCATCAGAATCCTTTCAACATTGTGGTTGTTGTTGTTTTTGTTGTATCTTTCCGTATTCCTGCTCACGACAGCATGAACTTACTGTTGTCTTTAATAACATTACCTGCTGATGTTATAAGTCCTTGTTTTCAAATGAATTCCCCCGTTGTAATCCCTGCTATCACGTAAGTCCCATTGGGCTTAAAGGCACATCAGTGATTTGCTAATCAGAAAATCGAAACAAGTCATCAAAATCAGATTTTTGCATCCTCTGCACAAGTAGAAGGTATCCTAACATTCCCTACAATCCTAAGACTGAAATCAACCTATAAGGACAAAATCCTAACATTTTAGTCATTACGTCCGCATGGACACTTACTACAACACGTACTTGATGAATGGAGAAGCATATCTTTGAACACTAACTACTGTTTCTCCCTTTCTGGTTAGTTTTCAGTTGCAAAAAATAACCTATAGATCTATCTAAAGACTTGTCCCTCAATTATAAGCTATTTCTTTCTTTCTGCAAATTTCAAATTTTTGCAATCTTTCGGGCGAAGCAACTGATAGTGTCTGGAATATAAGCCCTGTCTGACATCTATATTGAGGTTCATGCACTTGTCTTACGGAAGGGATGTTGTTCTCACAAGATGAGCGCGTTGAATATGCCCTCGAAATGGCTTAGTAAAACGACACGAAATTGTATTCAAGCCAGCGATAGTTTTCGGGTTCTTTTTCAAAATGTTTAAAAACAAACCCGGTGCAATTAGTGTTGGTGTTTAATCTCTAATCATTCTTTTACGTGTGTAAGTTTATTCGCTGAAACAATCCTGGGTGCGTATTTCTTAATTCATTCTAAGAAATATTTGTTAAAACATAAAATTCCCTTTGCCCCTGGTTCACTCATAGACAAAAAAGGTCCAAATAACTCTATTTTGTCGGTATCAGAGCACCCTAAACAGCTAAGGTTCTTATAACATTCAAAATTTCTATGAAGAACTTCAACATTTAAATAGGCTAAAGAACATGTATGTGTTCAAGTATATTTTGAAAAGGTAAGGCAAAGTGAAAGGCGTGATAAATATTTCTTGGTCAAATAAAAAATAATTTCTTCTGATCATACCAAAAAACCTCCTAAGGGTTGCTTAACATATACACTGAGGGTTCTTAGAGTCTTATATGATAACTTATTATTAATGCTTTGAAACGCAAGATAAGGTAAGGTAATCTTCTGGTCGATTTCGAACTAGTTTGTTTGATGAAGATACAATAATAAAAAAAAAAAAAACCGCATGTGGGATTTTGCAATTTAAAACATAAATGGGTGTAGACAATGTCTAAGGGCCGTGGAACGTCGTGTTTAAACTACACACTTTTAGAATTTAGAAGGTAAGCACACGGGTCTGGGAAAATGTCCCCAATTTTTTAAACGAAAAAGGTTATATTAAAAGAAGTTACAATTTGCTGGGATTTATATTGTATGTTCAAGGTCAAATCATTGTTAACGTTAATTTTATGGTGAAACTATTTGACACATCTACATATTCCTTTGGTAAGGTGGTGTTGAATATTGTTGGGACTGCTTCAGTCTAGTCCATCGTTATCCATGACACTGGTCCGATTTCCCCCCTAGCTTGGTCACCCTTTGTACTGTTTTGAAGGAAATGCATCAGTGTAAATAGCAACACTATTGCCTGGAGAATAATCTCTTCCCCGCATTTGACCTAAATATAGCAAAGTCGATTGATCAATGAGACGCACTTGCAGCCATCCAGATAAACAAATAATCTATTTATGAGGTGTATATGCAGATATGCAGTCACATGTTAAAAACTTGCGGTTTTTGCTGGACACAAAGGATCGAAACAACGTTTATTTTTCCGCACTTGATTTGTAAGAGGACAGGATAAACAAAGACTGCATGCCAAAGCAGCAATCAAATATCATCATCAAAACTGTGGACACATACCACGCAGAAAGCTTTTGCCACCCCCTGATAAGTATTTATCATTTTCAACAGCCGGCATGTTATACGAAAGAGTTGCAGGTGTACCTAAATGTCAGGGTAATTCTTACAAAGTATTGAATTCTAAGATAATGAGCAAAGATTTCGACCTGATCGAATTCTAATTAGAATAATGGCGTCAACAACAAAAATAAAATTGGACCAAAAAACGACAAAAACGATAGAATACAGGATTTTTTGCCCTTTGTCATTAAGTATCCGGACAATTGCATACAATAATCTTAATTCTCAATCCGATAAAAAGAAGATACACATAAACTCAGCTGAAAGAGAGAGAGAGAGTAAAATACATCATAAAATATACCAGGGCGAACAAGGAAAATCTAAATCATTTTTGCACATTTCAGTTGGGCGCTAAAAATTGGCAAGAGTTCCATATGTACTCCTCTTCGAAGTTCTAGATGTAAAAATTCTTTTATTTTTGGCCTTAGGGTTAGGGTATTTATTAGTGTAAGGCATACATAAAAAGAATTTGTTTCCTTTACAATTTTAAAGGAGGTATTAATGAACTCTTTCCTAAAAATTAAAACTGCCAATCCGTAAAATGTCTAAAAGTATATCAATGCACAAAATCAACAAAAAAAAAATCTACAAATGCATTTCATAAACCCTTTGAAGCAACTGACGAGCAACTACTCGCACACCTTGGAGTAAAAGGACATTGCACCTTGCATATCAGGTAAGTTCAGCAAACTATTTGTCATCGATATACTTGCCTCAAAGATATATCAATGTAATGATAATGCATTGGAATTTACAGAACACTTCACACTGCCTCATTGACGTATCAGTGTGACAAATTTGTTATTGTTATCTGAAAATGAACTCTTAAGGAACTCTTTGCTATTACAAAGCAACTAAGCATAACCAACAAATACTTCTTGCTGGCACAAATAACTTGATTAAATTCATGGGCACAAGTTTGGAACAAACTTTTATCCAAGATAGTCTAGATTAGATGATTTGGCTGGTAAAAAGTATCATTCGGAAAATAAATACAATAAACACCAACACACTTATAACGTTGCATTGGGCGTGTTTGTCCATTTAAAAGAAAACCAAAAGAAAGCACTGATATAAAAACAACCCTACATAAGGCAGGACTTACGCCGCCCGTATTTTGTTTCAGAGCACGGGCGCCGTGTGACGTTTTGTCTTTTAGGCTTATATTCGTCAAAAACCAAGGAAAAAAATGGAACAGGTCAGTGACCCACGGTATACACGCTTTATTCCATTATCATATATTTTTATACTCTGACGAAATAAAGCGTGTGATCCAATGGGTGCACTGAGCGTTTCATTTCGTTCGTCGAATACGTTAAGCCTTCAAAATGAATATTAACGTTAATGTTGCTTAGCAAACTGTAAGAAGCACTAGTTTGTTTACGTTGCCTGGTAGTCTCACGCTGCCTGTATGTTTAGTGCTTGGTTTCGTGTCCCCCTTCAAAATTTCGAACCGACTGAAAAAATGGGCGTTTCCGGCGGCTCCTATAAGATTTGACCCTAATTTTTGCTCCAGGAGAATATGCTCAGGAGCATATGGTCCAGGGCCATATGTTTGAATCATTTGAATATGCTCCTGCATGCACAATGCTTCAGAGCAAGCATATGCTCCACTTGCCATATGCTCCCGAGGCATGTGCATTCAAATTGACTTACGAATATTTCTCCAGATTATTTATTCTCCAGCAACATATGGTCCAGGACCATATGCTCCTGGAGCATTTAATATTAGGGGACAAAATCTCACAGAAGCTTCCCGGTGAGCTCAGCAATCCTGAATTTTTTTACAAATGTGTGATCAAACGAGAGTGACTGGCGCCCCTATTGAGAATTCCTTGATCTGCCCTGCACAGATGTAAGCACAGAGTGTTGTCCATTAAAGACTAAATGAGGTCTTTTTACACTCCTTGTTGGGATAGGAGTGGGTGGCTGGCGGTACTACCCCTTCGCCTTTGTTTCGCCACAATTACCGGAAATAATTTGCAAACAATTTTATGGAAGATTTTTACGAAAGTTTTTGACGTTTTTGCGCACAGGAGGAAAGTTCGCATGGGGCGGCAACTCCTCATTGGTAAGACGGAGGGTTAATGTTACTATGTCCCCCTAAAAGTGATAAATTTGGTTTATTGGTATTCAAATGGTTAAAAACTACAAACAAATTATTCTTTTTTTACGATGCGCAGACCGTAGGTTTCAATTAGTACAAGTAACATAATTAAAACTTCAAATATGAATAACATGAAAAAAATTCCTTATGAAGTTAAGAAGGTAAATTTCACCGATTGTGTTAAATCTTGACCGCCTATTATGATTTTTTTATGATCTTTTAATTTTTGGACTTCCTCTAACCCGAAAAAATCCAGACTGTCCCAAAAAAAAACTACACAATCTGTTGACGTCGAAGGTCAGAATACCTTTCAACACAAATGAGGCTTGTTGCACAAACAAGTGATCTGAATTTTATATAAAGAACAGATTTAATGATTTGTAATTGGTTTTTCAAGAATTTGGTATGTCCCAAAAAACAATACATAAATAAAAATTACACAATTACACACAAAATATTTAAGATTATACTTAGTTGTAAACACGAATATTCACTATAATCTTCCACAAGGAAGCGTTGCATTCAAAATATGAATGTCCTCAGCAGCGAAACACTTCAAAAAATAAGACCAGCATGGGAAAAAGTCACCGCTTATAAATCTCAGGTAATATTCCATTGGATCTTCTCAGTCCTGAAAGTAACTTTGGCCAGCAGTTCAAGACGACGAGGTTAAATAATTCCCTTGACGACAGTAATAATCCACAGTATATCAGTCAGATAATCACCACGATTTCTATCGTCCCACAATTTGGAATCCTACTTTGATTCCCAGCAGCACTTTCTTCGGCTTCAAAGACGACAGTAGATAATTAAAGCACTCTGCTCACATGGAATTGAACATATAATAAATCCTGCACTGTGTGGAGCTAAATCTACCATTATTGTAGATAATACTAAGCTATATAACCATAATGTATAGCTGATTACAACTGTTGACGGCGAGACTTAGCTCAAATCTCAAAAAAGATATCTGACTTCAACCCCAAAGATCCCAGTCTAAAATAGACATTACCAATAGCATCAGCATAAAACATAACATGAAGTCACATCACTTTCCATATATAACCCTGTGGGGGAATTCCCTATCCCTCAATGTTTGATCCAAAACTAAACAAGTTGATGAGTTTCTAAGTTTAACATCTTGGGGGGAATTCCCCACTTTCCCTATGTGCAATCTAAACAGGTGCCACTTAGGCAAAACCAAACTAGGGGTATTCCCCTTTCTCTCTTTTATAGGAAACAATACTTTTCCAGTGAAAATTGAGGAAAAATAATTAATTTTAAAAAGGTTAATCAGAAAAACGGGAGGCATATAACAAATCAAAGTTAATTTATTTGCACAAAAACTAAGGTCATCTTAAAATGAACGTTAACTGATTCTTTTTAGAGATGTTCCAGCTGCATTAAGAAGTGGATTGGTATAATTTGGGGATCTAGTTCAGAAGCTATGGCCACTTATCTGAATAACAAATGCCCGTTAGCTATGGCCAGAATATCTGGGAAAGGGGCAATCACACGCATGTGGACCTAATTGACTTTTTACTCCGGGTTACCTAAGGAATACTTTGAGCTATTACATGTATTTCATTAGATTTAGAGCAGTTTAAACATTTGACCCCCCATAGTAACACTGTACCCCGCTTCCTGGGCCACACGCAGTAGCGGGTCTCCGGCAGACATTCATAATGTTATATTTTTCTCTGCATTTTCCGCATTCAGATATTGGTATCGTTTGATCAAAACCTTCGGGCTGCCGGTCTATAGTTTTACATCCAAATATGCACGTGAATAAAAAATTATTGGAGTGAAATTATGCCTATGAAAAAAAATCATTAATAATACACGATACCAAAAAAAAGCAAAACAGAAAAAAGTAAATTTGGAGCAAAACATTAGAAGTTGAAAACTAATCTATGGACAAAGTCAGATCCGATAACCATGAGAGAGCCGGCTCTGGGCTGCACCTGGGATGATTGTAAACCCAAGTTGACGAGTTGGTTTCTCTACCCTCTACTGCGATCTCATGTAATAGTCAAGAACTAATATTAAATAGGTAAGGAGCCAAAGATCATCCTGACGCACACCTACGTATACGTTCAAACTGTATCACCATTCAGGAGTGTCACTTAGCTATCGTGTTATGGTGTCTTCTATGGCTTTGACAATGATGTTCGGAATTTCCCATTGTTCTAAATACTTTGACCACTTTGCTACTATGGACGTATCAAAGACTTTTTTGATAAAATTCATCACAGCAGTAAGATTTTTATCCTGCATTCCCTCATTATTCGGCGAAGTGCAAGAATCTGACTAACAGTAGATCTGTTTACCCTAAAACCGCATTGGTTAGGTCTGCTTTTGTCATCCAGGTGTGATCTTATCCTATTAAACAACATACGGTTGTAGGTCTTTGCAACTATGGAGCTCAAGCTGATTCCTCTGTAGTTGGCAGTATTTCTGAGCTCCCCACTTTTGGGGGGACAGGAATCAAGTTCAGTGTTGACGACTGATCTGGTTTCTGGTTGTTAAGAGGTGCCTTATTACAGAGGACAAGAATAATCTCAGCAATACCATGACCTCTTTACTACTTCCGAAGGGAATCCCACCTTCACCAAAGCCTTTCCTTCTTTAATAGCAGCTTAGCTTTCTGGTATTCCTCAGTATCAAATGGATCTGTCCGGATAGCCAATTTCTCAAAAACTGTAGGTATTTCCTCATCCTCTTCGGATACAAGAGGGGGATTACCTAGAAGCAGTTGAAAAGTGGTAATGTCATCTCCTCAATCTTTCTTCTCTGGTAGCACCCTTTAGTCTTCCACTTCTTGATTTCTTTCTACCAATCTCTCTAGCTGTTCACCAAGTAGCGCCAAATTTTCCTGTCCGTCACTAAGTTGTGGATGTCAGATGGATCCTGTTGGATGCCTCGAGCAATTACATCAATGTAGTTAAAGGGGCGATAACCCCTATTTGGGCATTGTAACCTCAAACATGTGATGTCTGAGGCTACTTAATCAATCGCACGGTGACAGTGACAGGTAAATATTGCTCGGCGTGGTGCAACAGGAGATTAATTTGGAGGGATATATATTCAAATATCTGTGCTTTGGTTGTGTAGGATATGTTTTGTACTCGCATAAGCCTGGTGTAGGTGCCATCTGGTCTCTCAGATAACAGGATACTCACTACACAGACTCTGAAGAACGTCAGCTTGGTTGAATTAGAGATACCAGATTGTTTACTTTATTGCAGCCATTCCAAGCTTGTCCTTTGCGTGGCAGAAAGTCTTTCTTGCTGTCGGCAATAACAGTTGGGTACCATTGTAGTGCAGATAGGTTGATTGTTATCTTCCTCACTGACGGTCATATATTCCTTCTTCTTGGAATTTAGAGTAGGCTGCCTTAGAACTTGTCTGCAGAACGCTCAAATGATGTTAGTAGATCTTGCGCACCACATATC
The DNA here is from genome assembly GCA_023653785.1 of Ophioderma brevispina. Classification (NCBI taxonomy): domain Eukaryota; kingdom Metazoa; phylum Echinodermata; class Ophiuroidea; order Amphilepidida; family Ophiodermatidae; genus Ophioderma; species Ophioderma brevispina. Next base: position 33,999 of record JAMKCH010074262.1, on the reverse strand, counting down.
AGGTCGGATGTCAGAGCTAGGTCATCTGCGTAGTCAAGGTCTGTGAGATGCAGAATTTGGTCTAGAACGCTTTAGTTTGCTGGTGAATCCCTTGTCGTTCATGATGCCAAGATTGTCTAATGATGTAATCGACCTCGATTACAAGGGATCAAGAGTATCTCCTTGGAGGATTCCAGTAGTTGTTAGGAACTCATTTGTGGGCCCATCCATGGTCTGCACAAAGCTAGATGGGTCATTATGAGAGCTTCGATGGTTCATTTGCCCATATCAAATGAACCATGAGGAGAGTGGTAATTCTGAGTTTAATCAATATCACCTATACAAATTAATTCCAGAATTGTGTACCTGGAATAAATCCAGCAAGCAGCCCCCCCCCCCGGGATTTGAACCCTTGGGTCCAAAAGTAAGCTTTCTGACTATTAGACCACGCCATGATGGCAATTGCTTTGACAGTCTCATCCGGAATAGCGTATTGGAGAGAATATGCAGCATTACATCCTTGTTTACATTGTCAAAAGTGGAGAAGTCTTTAAAAACAATTAAAGCCTTTCTCTTGGAAACTCTCAACTCTTCTACGATACTTCCGAGGGCAAGTGTCTGGTGTAGTGTCGGTCTGCCTTAGCGAAAATCATTCTGTTACCGTCTGAGAATGGGATTTATGTGACCCAATTGATAGGAATCGAATGTTCAATAAAGGAAATCAAAGCTTCTCTCCCATTTGGTGTGCTCAGATAAACGAGAGTTAAAATTTATGTACTCTGCTGCCATGATGAATTCCTAGCAATCATTTTAGTGTCAATATGCAGTCACAACGAATTGGAATACATTTTCAGTTCGATTCTTTCTAGTGCACAAATGGCGACACAGTTTATATGAACTGGGTCCATATTTGGAAATTCGCTCTACAGGCTGTCTCTCAAAAAAATGGTACAATCAGAAAAAAAATGGTTAAATATGAAATTTCATAATAAATCACTCTTACTGGTATAATAGTAAAGAACAAAGACCAGGCTTTCCAATGGTGTTTGTTTCATCTTTATTGCTTTTGTCAATCCAGAAGTATAATCAATTAAAGTGCGATATACCAAAATCGATTTGTGCCACTTTTATGCTGTGCAGAGTTGCTTCGCCCAGTTATGCCATGCTGTTTGGAAGCTCAAAAAGATTCAACTTGACAAGACAAGAGAACAAAACACAGATTAAAGTAAACAAAAGAAGTCTAGTTTATCGACACAAGTTTAATAATCAACCTAATCAGTTCAATGATAAATATCTTCTTTTCATAAATAATAAAAAACGTTAAAAAAAAAAAAAAAAAAAAAAAAAATGGAACTTTGAATTGATTAAAAATTGGTAGCTGTTAAAATCAAGCCAGAAGTAAGTACTGCAGCCAAAATAACCCTCCAATCCAAAGAAATGGTTTTAAAAATATTCCACTATCTTTGTGCATTTACTAATGGGTTTGAAGTCAACAAAAATTTGAATTTGGAAGCAAAGTATCAAAGTGTTGGTAGGAATTTGCGTTTCATGATACTTCAAGACCATAAAACTCTCTCCTCCAGGTTGCTGTACGCCATCTGTACGTCCATGGTTCACTTTTTAAGTTTTAAAAAAAAACAGCAGTATGTCGAATGTTATTCATACTTCATCAAAAGCCAGAACTTTCTGGACATAACTTCCACCATAAATTACGTAGCTGTTTTCGTATCTTTTATAGTTTCATTATGAGCCTAACCCTTTTAAAGATGTTCAATATCTGTTCAAGTGTGAATAACTTATGGTTAACAAATTCGTTCACCGTTTTCACTCAACCAGAAAGTGGCACAAACTCGATTTTTGTGTTCCGCAGTAAACTGGAGTTATCTCTCGATTGAAACAAGCATATGAGATGAAACAAAAAATCCTGGAAAGCCTGGTATTTTCTCTTTGATGTGATGTACAACACTTACTAGTTGAGATATAAATAATTGGAAAAATCGGTTTTTGATTGTACCATTTTTTTTGAGACAGGCTGTACTGAGAATGGTAATTCAAATGAACGAAGAATAGTCAGATAGTAGTTGTGTACCACTGCACCTGCATTGATGGCGCTCAACCGGTTGGAATATTTGTACCAGGGGGGCAGGACACCAAAGTTAATGCACTAAAGTTGGGGGAAGGGTTATTTTGGGTGCCTGTAGAAACATATAGGAAATATCCGCTAAAAGTTCGTTTTTTTGGGGTGACCATTTTCTTTTAAACCAGATATCGCCCAGTGCTGGGTTAACATTTTCTGAATTTCCGATTTTCTTCAAAATGGTCCCAACTTTTTCATATAGTCCCAAAGGACCAGAAAATATAATACTTGCACTCATTTCACCATTTGGTCACGTAAAAAGAGGTCAAAATGTAACAGTGGTCTACATATCATATGGGGCCATTAATACTTCCATCTTATTTACACACTAAAATGTCATGCAGAGCAAATATGCATTTTTTGTAATAGGAATTTTGTATATTACCCTCCATTTTGTGATTAAAAATATTATTTTATTTCTCAATTTTATTTTAGAAAAGATTTCTCACGGGAAAATGTACTTTGTTTATTATGGAATTCCCCCTGTGCTACATATTGAACAGACCAGGTGTCGATTACTAGTTAGGTAGTGCAAGAGAAGAAATAGAATTCCCAAAAAGGGCTAAATTTAGAAAATGAGTCAACTTGGTTATGCATTGAAATCAAAACAGATTGCAAAATTTGGGGGTTCCCATGATGTTATTTATGTAAGATGGTGCAATGCAGATGATGTCATTTATGTGAGACCCATTGGTCAGCTAAGGTTATGTTTATGCATGATGATGCTGTAATGATTATTATTAGAGAGAGTGGAATCTAGCTGTGAGTTGTTAAATACTGCTCACTGGAGAGATTTTTGCCAGCAGTAGAAATCAGGAGCTATACAGTATAGTTATAGCTATAACTAGTTTTGATCTGCAATAATGGTAGACTTGTGCATTACATAGTGTCAGTATTTATAATATGTTGGTTGTCACTGGAGATTGATAGCTGAACTATCTGTTGTCGCCTTTAAAGCCAAAAGAGCTTCAGTTTTTGGAATCAAGAAGGGATTCTAGTTTGTGGTCCTAAATGTGGACAGTAGTGGCAGACTGATGGTGGTAGAATATCTGGATTGTATTGCAGAATATTAGTGTCGTCGTCTTGAACTGCTGGACAAATTTATCTTAAGGAATAAGAAGATTCCCGTGGATATCGTAGAATTATATTGCATGCTGTCATTTTGGAGTCTTCGCTGTGAGGACATATCATCGTTGAACTGCAACGCTTCTTTTAATCCTGGACATTAGAGGACTTGAAACCTTAAGTACATGAAAACTAATATTTATTAAGTGTAATACATGTAATCATTTTTGGACATCCCAAATTCTTAAACCAATCTGATTAAAATCATTAAAACTGTGTTATTATATAAAATTTAGCTATTTAGGTCATTTGTGCACAAGTCTCATTTTTTTGTGTTTAGAGGGTATTTCTAACCTTTGACGTCCACGAGACATCATAACAATATGACCATACAAACAATTTGAGACTATAGTCTCGTCAATATCGGAGCACTCTAAAAGACCTACCCCATGATGGGGCAACTCGCGGCGGGTCTAGGGGATTGGTGTGCCTGGTGTTGGTAGGGGGTAGTGGTGGGCGTTTACCGTTAGTGTGCTGATGGTTGCGGTGTGAATTCTCCGGTAACATTTATTTTTCGTTTAGGAGGTGTCCGTTTAGAGGTCTTTTTGGCCTTTTGTTCACCTCCCTCCATGTTGTGCAGTATGTTTTAATATTGTACATATATTTTGCAAGGAAATAAAGATTTGAGATGAGATTGAGAGTTTGATGTCCTTGAACAGTTATGAGCCTATAATCCTGAAACTAATGACCGTAGATAGGACAAAGTTATTGTAGGTTCCAAACAATTACCTGCTTTACCCCCAATTCGTTTACATGTTCCCCATTGTTGATTTTTCTAGACTTTTGACACATTATTCTGTGACAATTTAGAAGTATGATAACGCCAAAAAATATGTTTCTGTTGCAATTTTTTAGGTCCAAAAACAACTTTCTTGCACTATTATCAGGCACAATTATCTTTCAGATAGTTGCGATAACCCCTTCTAAATTGAGACTTCAATTTATTTCTACATTGCTTCTGTTTCTCTCATTTAGCTACATTATTAGGAGCTTTACAAGTTTTATACAAGCGACGCGTCCTCTAAGCCATATTGATGTAGCGTCAATGATAATCCCAGGCTTGTTAGGTTTCCTTTCAGCTCTTCTTTGCGGGTATGTTTATTAATTCAAGTAAGGTACTTATCTCGAAAAATACACCAAGCAGCATCAACAGATTGATCAGAAAATGGAGTTCAGATCCTGCCTGAGCCCATCAAGATTAGCTCTAGAGCACTGAAAAAGGAGCCTTGGAAGAGTCGCTGTACTGGAGGAACAAAATGAAAACCTTCATAATGATCGCTACCTGCTACACCATAATGAGGTAAAATATTGCATATTAGACATTAACATAATAACATTATTTGTATACAGATGGTTATTGGTACTACTAGCGGGAGGCCCGCGCTTCGCGCGGGCTCCCGCTAGTTGAGTGAACGGGAGCGATCAATGAAACTGAAGCGATCACAGAAGAAGTGAAACACTCTTGCAAGACTACCGCAACCAAACCCGTCACTCTGAACTTAAGGAAATCACCGAGTCGCAAATTTTGTATTTTTAACACTTTTAATAACTCAAATTCCTTTACGTATCAAATCCTATAGTCCATGTAGTTACCGATTTCTAAGGAATCGCCAAATGAATGAATATTTAATCCCGTATAAATTTCCGTATATTTTATTTTTTCTCGTATCTTTTTTTTTAAATAATAAAACTCCAATATTTAATCCCGTATAAGTTTCCGTGTACTTTTTCCCGTCAAAAGTACTCCCCGTGGGGCCAGGGTAAGCCGTAAATCCCGTATTTTTTACATATTTTCCTCATAACTCTTTAAATTCCCATATAAAGTTCTCGCCATCCTGTAGAAGTAGTTTCAGCATTTCTTGTAGCTTAGGCCTATATAGTTCTAATTTTCTAAATATTAAAACGTCAATATTTCATCCCGCAATTTTCCGTATTATGTTATTTTTTTCTTCTCAAAACTCCGTGGGGTAACCCGTAGTATCCATACCCCCCCCCCCCCCGTCACAACATCCCGTATTCGTATTTTTTATTCCTCATATCCTATGGCGTAGGCCTATATAGTTCCTATTTTCTAAATATTAAAACGTCAATATTTCATACCGTAATTTTCCGTGTATTTTATTTTGTTTTCTTCTCATATCTCTGTGGGTAACCCGTAGTATCCATACATACGACAATCAAAGCAAAATAACATGACGTGTTCTTGGCCGTTTCTTTCCCCACACCGTTGCTCTATAAGGAGCCTGTTTTTTGCGTATACCGCATATAGCATGTTTAGCGTCTTACGCGTAACGCCGTTGCCACGCGTAACCACCCGTCGCAACGCACCACGCATACGCGCCGCTTAGTAACTCGTTCAAATAAATGGTAATTTATCATAGCAACCGAGCACATTTTCGTTGATTTTTCAGCCATTTCTGAACGGATTTCGTCCAAATATAGGGTAGAACCACCGACTGGTAAACATCAATATGTCGTGTGAATTTGGCGCAATATGGATCGAAACTGACGGAGCCTTTTGCGGGCAAACATACATACATACATACAACATTAGCCAAATTATAGTAAGATAGTATTCGTCAGTAATTCTGAAACAAAAATTCTGGCTGCACGCGCGTAAACCCGGAAGTGTGTGACGAACGCTTGACAACGGCAATCTAATACGCAATCCAACAGACGCGCGCGTGCCATTTGTTTCAGAAATATAGTGACTATAGTGCCATCTAAGTTGTCTTCCTAGTGACATTATCAACAAGCTGAGTCAAATGATCAAATGTTTCAGCGATTAGTTTGAATAGTCTGGTATCACTCTCGTTGAATAGTGTTGAAAAGGGGTTGGTACATTTACTGCACCCACTTTGTCTGCTCCCAGTTGAATTCAGCAGCCTTGACGGAATAAAGTACAGTATCACGTGCACTTTATTCCGTCAAGGCTGCTAAATTCGACTGACTGGGAGCAGGCAAAGTGCGTGCAGTAAATGTACCAACCCGTTGAAAAGGATGAAAATACGGTGCATCAATATTGACATCTCCTACGAGGACAATACCAACATAAGAATTTAGCTTAGGAAGTATTAAGTGTACACAACTCCCAACATCATTGAAAAAATGTAAGCTGTGCTTTTATGACGATAAAAGATTGCCCTTGTGTTTTGACCCTAGGTTGCTATGTTCAAATTCTGTAACTCTGATTGGGTTGAATGACTCCTCTACAGCGATCAAAACTCCACCGCCCTTACGATACGGATCTCTCCGAAAGAGAATATAAGTTGAGAATATAATTTAGGATTGAAACAGCTAGGAAAACTTGCATTAACTGCAAGAATAACTGGATTATCTGTATCCAGAATAGTATGCAGGTCTTGTTGCGCCCGGAAGTGCGCGAGCTATAAGAGATTGCTTCCAGAGAGACACCTGCATTTTTCCAATGTTGCGAACGAGGCTGAGATAATAACATATTTGAGATGTTTTCATGTAGTTAACACTTAAGAGCTGGCTTTAAAACTCAACCGGCGGTTTGACGGTTCATGTCGGTTGAACCATGTTTCGTTGTAATAACAGAAATGCATTCCAACAGGAAAGAACCAAGCGTAAACAGCGAGCAGTCAGCGGGTCAGTTTGGAAGCCGCCCCTAACAAATACAAGACTGTATAGATGACCACGTAGCTACTGATGTCACAGGTCACATCAGGGGAGGGCGGCCAAGAAATCCCAATTTCAGACGTCATCATTGGTTTAACACGTAAAGAGAAATCTTGACGAAAAATTCTGAATTTTTTATATATTGTCAAGGAATATTTTTTTATTCCAAAACCTTTGGAGTTGAAGAATCAACTCCACTGGAAGGGTTATTTCTGATTTTTTTTTGTATTAATAACGAACGAGGACGAGGTCGTATGTAGGTCATGGGAACACCCATGACCGACGGGACCGACGCACATCAAAGCACCCAAATTGGTTTGTGGTTTGCACTCCGTATTGCTGTAATTTCTTTTGACATTTTGGTGAATTGCTATAATGAATGAGGCTGGCCGCCACCGCCTTTGGGTCACACAAATTAAGGGGATTAATAATGTTATGAAATATTCTTCTTGCAGTCCAAAGGAGTAAAACAGTCAATGGTGATATATCCGTAGAGTTTTTAATTAGCACGGTATAGGTCAAAAGGTCAACGGATAACAAAGATTTTGTAAAGAGGTAATTTTTTTGAAAATGATTCAATATAAATAAGGAAAGGGGTATAGTTTGCTGTATCTACAGGGTACACATTTAATGCTATGACGTCACAACGTCAAGGCCACATAGACAATAGGTTGTTTATGTTTCAGCCATATTAATACCCCAAGGTGACATCGTAGATATAGTTTTTCAGAGTCCTGGTGTCAACGCCAATGATATGCGACTGCTTTCAATTACGTGGGGGGAAAATTTGACCCATTTGACATTTTTAAGTACACATCGTTATTAGCCATTGTATAGCCACGTCAGCATTGACTTTTTACTCCTTTGGACTTCAAGAAGAATTTGCGACATTTCATAACTTTATTGATATATTTTGGAAATTTAATCCCGTTATGTAACCTGTGACCTCAATAACTCAAATTGCCCAAGGGTGCCAAGGTGGAACCCGGACGGTGCATTCTCAATCGACACACCCTGGACTTTGACTTTCAGCAATAAAATTGCTTTAGTAAGCAACTTGACGCACATACTGTTTTCTTCAATGAGGCCGATTCCTGACTAACAAATAAAGACTGTATCCAGACGCTCGTATTTCTCTAGATAAAGAAAAAACAATTTATAACTGTGTTCAATCTACCACATGGTTTCACTGGCCATAATAAAAATAACAACTGGAGCAATTATGTCATATGTCATTATTGTTTATTCTCAATATCAACTGTGAGTTCTTAATAAACCTGCTTAAACTACAATATACCTGCCACAATAGGCTATATCTGCTTAACGCTAAAAGAGGCGGGCTTTTCGGACCATGTCACCGCGGGGAGGGGGGGGGGATTCCGGACCCTCGTCTGTCGGAAACGGATTGATGAACTCTCAGGTGTGTGGTACAAGGATAGCTATGACCCTTCCGAGCCTTGATACAAAAAAGTAAAACATCCCTTGTATGACGTCACAGTGACGTTCAAACATGACGTCATGCAAAAATGCGAAAAACTAAAAAAAATCGCAAAGTCATGGTTTGCCGCCATTTTTTCAGCAAAGTTTGGATGTTTGGCCATGATTGTGTGTCAAGAGCGCCAACAAATGCCTTTACTACAAAATAAATCAAATAAATAGGCTAACATAGGGTAACTGTATCCTTAGCACAAAAAAAATTGGATTTTTTGTTGTACCGTGTAATTTCAATGGCAAATTGTTTTTCATCGCAGCAGCGTGCGTTACGTAACGCAGCGTCATAACCATAGGTCCGATTTTGTCCAATGGGTTTTAAATTCGAGCGTCAAAAAATAACAAATAGGTGAGAACAGACAAAAATGTCGCGGGGGGGGGGCAGGATTCCAGGATCCGCCCCCCGGGCCTTTTATGGTAAGGAATGACTTTGGTGCGATGCAATGGTGGGCATCATAGATTAATCCTACGAACCCGCCCGGCAAGCGACTAAGGTCAAAAGTTTAATCTACTAAGCATGTACATCAAGAACAACATCCCAAAAAAGGCCAAAAACTATATCTGATGGCTACATGAAACTATAATGCTATTTATAATTCGGCACGGTATTGAAACTATTAAAACTGGTAGCAATTGTTACTTATAAAAAAAAAAGCCTAGCGTAATTTTATTCAATTTATTGATTAAATAAGCGATCGGAGTGTAGCATAATATAATCCGGTGTGGTCTGTCATTGCTATTCTGTAAAGAAACGAAAATGGGTTGAATGACCTCACCTCTAAGTGCCTTTTTAATTACAGTCGGGCTAGTTCCAAAATACGGCCCTGAATGCCTCCATCTTATATATTTCTTCTCATTTTTTCAGGGGAAATTTCAGCGGCGCAACCGTGGGAGGGGAAAAGGCAGAGAGCCGTAGTCCCTCCACCTTTGAAGAGTAAGGAAGCGGTCATTATTACGCCAGGTGCGAATGTGGAATTAACGTTTTTAAAGCGAAAAAAAAATTGCATTCCACTTTTGCTTCCATTCAAATTTCACAATCCCCTTTTTTATAACTTTCTTCGCCATTTCAAAAGTTCATATCCCCCTTTCCTTTGATGACAATTGTAATACCCCCTCTCACGGTGTCACAACTTGGCACCATCAAATCCTCCATCTCCCTGGCCTAAATAAGGAAATTTTTCCTGGGCCTTAAATGTTACTGGGGAAATAAATGATATAATAACGTTTCATAAACTTTCTACGCCCGATAGCAAAATCTATCTTTTTTTACGTACTAGGAGGGAAGGTTGTGGATTTGGTCACCCACATTTAATTAATTCCGCACCTATGGCTGAATACAAGCTGCACATATATTGTGTGAATTCAAAGCAAATGCAGATTTTTAGCAGATAACGAGGATTAAACTTCAAAGTCAAATTGCAATCCAGTAATCGTCCTGATCTTTTCTTTGTAACTTTGTCGAATACTCAGTGAGATCCCCTGTGAGCTTTTCTTTCCAGTCCCATTTTTCCTGCAGTAAAAAAAAAAATCCATTGACCATGATTGAGAACAAATATTTGTATGCGTTTTTTATATTTGTTATTTCGGTCATTAATATCGATCAGAAAAGTTTTCATCACCCCTATTCATTTTATTTTGATAAGGCGCTGCAAATTTCTGTGAATTCCTATCCTATAATAATTACGTTATCAAAAATGAAATCCAAACCAAGTGTAGTAATTTTCTGCTGCTTGAGAAGTGACCGATAACCTTTCGTGTTACACACACATAACGGTATATCAAAATGAAGGCTTCTGATTCGTCAGAAACAGAGACAATGACTGAACTGTTGTTTGTGTAATGTCTGGATAAACATGTTAAAATGATTGTTAATTAAAGAGACACTTTATTTGTTCAGTATTTGTAATTAAATGGGCCATATGCACACTTTGCCCAATTTCTCGTTGTCGATACTCTCACGGTAATTCTCTTAAATATTATTTGGCTCACTTTTGAGTCCTATTTAAAGGTTTAGAAGCTTTATTTCGATATTCCATATATTGGCTTAACACATACTATCTATTACATTGTTTACAAATGTGTAAGAAAATGGGCGTTATACGGATTTTTGCGGAAAGAATTTTAATTGTAAATCTTGGCATGCCTAAACGATATTACATCGTTGTGTGTCATAGTGCCTCTTAAATTAATTGACATGTTGAATTTACTAAAACAAAATGAACCAAATGATGTCAGATCGACCACTTGAGCAAAATAAAGCGCACGATTTGGTTTTAGAAATTTTAATGTTTCCCTGGACATCTTTACTTGTTTCACACTTGTCCCTGTAGGGAATCGGTAAATCATTAGAGTATTGTCACTACCTTTGTTTGAGAAAGCTCATCATCCAAAGGCTCGTATGCATATTCCTTCAGATGTTCCTCTTCTGTGTTTGTCGTAAGCCTTTCTCATTTCTTTCATACTCGATAAAGTTGCCGATCTTCTCAGCGATTCAGTCAGTGAGAGGACGATCAAGAAACTTCGCAATTCTTTTCACTTCGCCAACAAGATCCTCATGATTGAATTTAAAACATAAACACGTTAAACAACAATCTTAAAATAACACCGCATCGCTGTTAGAATACTTAAAGGGACATAATGGCATGAACATTTGTTTTGACATAATGAAAAGGACCCTTACTGAAATCACTTCCACGAGTTTGAAAACAATTTGGATGTTTACATTCTGTAAAAATAGTAAAAACAGGAAGAGTTCCGGGGAGAGGTGGCAGTTTGTGGCAATTTCTGGTAGAAGGATGCTGACATGCAGCATTTACCAAACTTGATAGACCAATCTACAGTCGTTTGAATCAAGTAGTCCATTTTATGCTCTGTCCACGGATTCACATTAAAATGAACGGCGTTCAGCGAAGCAAATCAGTGGCCAGAAGAAACCCGAGCTATTATCATCATATCATCATTTTGGGGAGTCATTTTCTTAGGTGGTCGCCGTTCATTCAAAAGGGAATCCGTGGATTGTATTGGATGAAAAGCAGACTACTTGATTCAAAAGACTGTAGCTCGGCCTATACTTAACCGATTGGAATTATCTCTGCAGCAAATTAAAGATAATGAAATAGGCTTTAAAAAAAAAAAAAAAAAAAAAATCTACAGTCGTTTGAATCAAGTAGTCCATTTTATGCTCTGTCCACGGATTCACATTAAAATGAACGGCGTTCAGCGAAGCAAATCAGTGGCCAGAAGAAACCCGAGCTATTTGACTGCAGAATAAATGTGACGCTCTGTAACCCCACAAAATTCAGTCACAGTTTCTACGTCCTCATCTCTAATAAAAATCACTTGAAAAATAAATTAACGTGATACATGTATCAGTTTCTGGAGGAACAGGTATTGCATCGGTGACAACCTAATGAGGTTTAAAGTATTGTCTTAATTTGTAGACTAAAATATGCCACATCTTGAAAACAAGTGTTGCAAATAAAACTTACCATTATCACTGGCTTTTACACCGTTCAGATGCCACTTTATTTGACATAAACATAGATGAACCATATCATCATTTTGGGGAGTCATTTTCTTAGGTGGTCGCCGTTCATTCAAAAGGGAATCCGTGGATTGGATGAAAAGCAGACTACTTGATTCAAAAGACTGTAGCTCGGCCTATACTTAACCGATTGGAATTATCTCTGCAGCAAATTAAAGATAATGAAATAGGCTTTGCGATTATAATGGCGGCACAATCATGGCGGCACAATCAGGGATAAGTTTTTTTACTCACCCTGTATGTGCCATAACAGTATACAGGAGATCGTGAAAACAAATTTCAAGTATAGGCTCTGGAAAAGGCAACCGTTACTCTGAATTTTGCGGGATACCCTCACAAAAAATAGCAACCATCCATAGCCCATTGATATCTAATGGTGCGTAAACAAACTAACCTTGTGTAAGTCTTCGTATTTTACAAACAGGAAATTGTCATCATTGTGGTGTTTGATGTAGCCTAAGACATGATCAAACCACGTTCCCATCGCAACTGGCAAAGTTTGGATAAAGTTTTCAAACAATATTATGTTTAGAGAATCATAAGCGACATCACTGGAATCTGATTTCTGATCATAGTGTAAAAAAGTTGAGTAAAACGGTAACAGGACATGATAAAGTTAAAAATCCAACAGACACTTGAAAGCCATTTTTAGTCAAATGTTTTCAAGGAATGTATTTACAAATTTTTTAGAGCACAAAATTTAAAGTTGTTTTATACAATTTAAAAGCATTTTAAATATTTCATACCTTGATCACTTAGTAGGTAACACTTGACAAAAGTTTCGATTTCTCGGAATTCTGGAGAGCAAAACGGAATAGAGAATGAAGCAGTGGAACAAAATACGTCCTTTGGGTTTCTAGCCAGGTACACCATCTGCAAGATATGATTATGAAAGAAAACACAAAACCATACCAATTCATTTTTTTAATTTCACAAAGGCCAGGTAATCCCTGGAAAGAGTAAAATGACAAGCAGAAAAGACAAGTGGAAACCTGCTGTGTTGTACTCTCTGTACGGGACCGATGAATTACTTTCCTCTCCGAAGGACGAAAGTGCTTTCATGGTTTTCTTGGGCGAGCGTAATCCAGTGGTTATGGGATTCTTGTCTTTGGAGAAAAGGGTCCGTAGTTCAATTTACAGTTATAGTTGCATATTTGCTCAAATTACTTTCTTCTGGACTGCCTAAGGAACGTTTTTTCGAAGTCCCGCAGCTCTTTCAAAATTAATCAATCAATCAATCAATCAATCAAACTTGCGTATGGGCCTGATTTTCGTGATCTTATTCTCATCAAAAGCAAATTAGCTCCAAAGCCTCACTCCAAAGAGAGTTTTATGAAATCTACTTTTAAAGTCATTGAAGGCCCTAGAAAATGTCTTCTGACAAAATGGGTTGGGGAATCGCCACTGACACACGTACATAATACCGTATGGAATAAACCGCATGCTCCCTTGCCGAATTCAAAATGGAAATGGAAACACCTGGAAACACCTGTAATTCGATGTATATTGCGAGAACACGGTGGCGCCGGCCGGCATATTTCTGAAGTTTTTCACACATAATTATGCTGGTATAGAGTGTGGTTTGGTATGTCAATGAAACAGTTCCCGTAGGATTACAACAATATGAGACCATTTCCACTGAAATTGTAGCGTTTTTTAGTATTTGACCCCTGTAGAAGCTACAGGTAACCTTTGACCTACAATAACGGTCTTCAGCTTATAACTCCTTACGGGTAAGTCAGAGATAGCACAAACTATACATTTTTTTTAATCCTTGTGATCATACGAACATTTTGGTATGTAATTCAACAACATTGGACCACTTTTCATTTTTGACCCCTGTATAATCTTTTGCGATCCCCTAGCTCGCTTAAGCTACCCCTACAGAATGGCCATCATACATTTTCGTGTATGTCATAGTATGAGGTAGCCCTGGTATAAATGCCTCTTTGCCCCCAAGGTGGTACCAATAAGGCTACTTCAGATGGTCTGGCTCATCCACTATATGGGGGTCACCAAAACTTTCCCTGGATGTCGCAATGGTGATATCACCAAATCAGTTAAAATGCATTTTCTGTTTCAGTATGACACAAGGAATCATTTGACACCACTTTCAACAACATCGGAGCATTTACACCCAGGGTGACCTTGAACCATTATGGTGTTATACCGCTTTAACTTAAGGTGGGAACCTAGGCAAATATATACTTTTTCTAATCCTTATGTGGAGACGAACGCGTTAGTGTCCATTAAAACACAATTTGACTCGATTTTAAATTTTTCCATGTACTAACATTTCCCCCCTTGAAGAAGGGGGCATCAGTCCGAAAATTTGCGCCCCATCATTTTCTGACAGTTTAGGCACTATTGAAACCCAAACAGCAACAAAATCAATTTTAGCATGAAAACCTACGGGAATACACACCAAACCACACTAATAGTGCCGGTGTAAAGAAACTGAGTGTCCTCCATGAAAGAGAGTGTCCTAGCTACTATACCAACATGTATGGAATAAACCGTGACCTTGTAGATGAGGCCATTTGGGTACAGTGCTGAAACAAATGATGCATACAGCACTCAATGGAGAACATAATAGGCAGATGGGTGGTAGGACACTCAGTTACGCGGACACTGTAGTTTATGACACCGGCTGTTGGAAAGGAACCATATTATCACACTAAATCTGGGATGCGATAGATATTGGCTATTGAAATAAAACATCTAAATATTAAAAGTCAAGTATGATGACGCCGTTTTCACACGTCGGATGCAATTATAAGGTGTCGCCTATTATAGGCTTGTTTATACACCTAAAAGAAGAATTTGGCAGAATGTTGCGAAGAATCGGACCATTGTTTTTGAAACCTTTAATATCCCCGTATGAACTTCTTACCATTTAATAATTAACTTTAAACCACAGATAGGGAAAACTTGTTAATCTTTAGGTTGTGACACATTTGGTAGACATTTACAACACATTGCATCTTTTATTTAAATCTACATGGACAAATTTCCTCATACTTCCATTATATTGCGTGTTCTTACAAATTAAGATTTCCATATTTTGGTAATATTGTTGAATATCACTTGCTCTTTAGAAACAGATTATTATCAACTCACAATTGATACCCGTTCTAATATTCACTATGTATTATCATGCTCGCAAAACTTATCAACTTGCACTTAAATACAATATTGTTTTGTAAACTTAAAAATCATGGTGGTAATTGCATGTGTCTAACATTGTATGGTGTAACATTGTGGATCTTGGATATGGAAAAAAAATGTGTACAGAAATTGATGTATTTCCGTGACTATCAAAATGCACGTATCAATTGTAATTTGTCATGTCTTGTCTCATGGTCTAGGTTCAATATTTGGCATTAGGTGTATTACATGCATAACTATACTAACTCATTGTACTGACAACTACTATATATGTATCTGTTGTAGTAATTAAAACAGGTCAACTGGCAAATTCGTCAAAATTGCACACTTAAATAATATCTAAAAAACACATTTAATGTGTGCTGTGCATTATAACTACAAATTTGTGTATTGTTCAAAATGGACGTCCTCGTAAGGCGTCTAAGGTCAGACATACCCATTAAACACTATAAATTAGCCTTGTGGACAAATGATCTGAAATATATAAATAAACAGTTTTAAATGATCTTTACTGATTTGGTTCAAGAAATTTGGTATGTCCAAAACAATTACAATAATACACAATTTAAGATTAATTTACTTGATACGATTCTAGTATCCTATGTTTGAAAAGGCGTTGCAGTTCAACGATGACTATGTCCTCACATTCGAAGACTCCAAAATGACAGTATGCAAACAGTTCCACATAATTTAACTCTTCAGGTAGTATATTCCAGGGCAATCTTCTACAGTCCTGAAGATAATTTTTCCAGCAGTTCAAGACGCAGGGTTACATGAGTCCTCGACGACATAATCCACATATATCAGTCCAGATAATCACCACGATTATCTATCTGTCCACAATTGGAATTCCTATTTTGATTCCACACTTTCGGCTTCAAAGAGGACAGTAGAATATTCCAGCGACTCTGCTCACATGGAATTAATATCCTGGCCCTGTGTTGGAGCCTATATCTACCATTATTGTAGATAAAACTAGCTATAAACCATACTGCATAGCTGGTTGCAACTGCTGATGGTGAGAACTGCTCAATCTCAAATATATACTGACTTCACAAAGATCCCGTCCTAAAAATAGACATTAACAGCATCATTCATAAACATAAAACCTTAATCACATCACTTTCCATATATAATCTTTGGGGAAATTCCCTGATCTTACATGTTTTGATCTCAAACATCATAAACAAGTTTCTAAGTTTAGCATCCTTGGGGGAATTCCCCCACTTCCCCTATTGTGCAATCTAAACAGGTGCACTTAGCAAAACAAACTAGGGTATTCCCCTTTCTCTCATCTTTTATAGTAACAAATCTTTTCCCCCCGTGAGAACTTCTCTCTCACATAAATTGAGAAAATCATATTTTTAAAAGTTTAAATCAGAAAAATGAGGCTATATAACATTATATAAACACCTCTACATAATCTTAAGTATGTCTACGTGTGGATTTAAACTCTCTACGTCTGCAGTCTACGTTATCCTATATCGAATACGACGATTCTTCGTTGCTACCGGTTTTGCAGTGTGATATAGATATATAACTTGTGTAAGGTACATTTCCATTTACTACAAAAAGAAGCTTCTTCCAGTGCATTGGATGGGACGCGAAGGGACATGATATACCCCTAAAGTCCCTTAACTGATTTTTTTTCCATCTTTTAAAAAAAAATCACGGAGCGCCCCCTGCTTTTTTTGGGGTAATTTCCCCTAATCTAACAAGAAAAATAACGCTAGCGCTACCAGCCTGTTTTGCGGCGATGCGTCAAGTTGGTATATTTTCCGGAAGACTTTGGGATGGATAATATCTAACACATTTTAAACGTTTGTTTGTTGGAGAATGGATGGTGTCTCCATTACTGACTCCCCATCACTAATAGAAGCAGAAGATGATACTTAAAAAATTACTTGGGACGCAGTAATCTGGGATGGTGTCTCCAATTGCTGGAAAAAAACAAAAACAAAAAAAAAAACTACCATTACAATTACCAACAGAAGATGAGAACACTAAATACCTATTGCAATCGTGTTAATATTGAATACAAAGAATTTTATTTCCCCTTATTTGTGTTAGGTCAGAATTACATGTGTTGTCTGACTTGACCCCAAAAAAAATGTGCAAACTATTATTTCAGCTAAAATTTTTGTAAATTATTTGCACATGGAAAGAAACAACACTAACATATACCGTTGTTGTTTGGTAAAAACACTCTGCAATTAACCATTGACTATCAGCTATTCGCCTATAATATACAACAAAAACGTAGCTTACCTTAACTTTCTTTTTGAAGAATTTGGCGGGAGAAACTGCGCTTGCAAATGTGTCAGAATGACTCGTGTGATTTTCCACTTTCCATCAGTTTGAACCATGATTGTGTTTTTGATGGCTTTAAATCCGTTGGTAAAGCCAGTGGTGGCCTCGGCAATTATCGGCATTCGGCTTCGATCGATTTTTGACGATCACCTGCATTGACAATAAGACTAACGATCTCAGTAATCCATGTGAACCTATAAAATGTGTCCAAAACTTAAAATATTTTACTTCATGCCTAACTTAAATGCCATTATTTGCGATCCACCAATATACGTCTAAGCCTGATTCATCATTATCTCTTTTGTTTTGTACGGCATGCGCGTAGCCTGATGTGCGTGACAGAGTGCGCGCATCCCGGGGGTCTATAGGTGTCCCAACTGGAGATTTACGCGCATGTACTGCCCACTATTTTTGCGGAACACGCTTCAGACTGTTCCGGCAAAAAAAATAATGGGCAGAACAAACAAAAGAGATACAAAGATAATGAGGAAGGAAAGATGCCGATTAATAGAGGCGCAAGGAGCACGCACCCAGGTCAAGCATTCATTCATTTACCCCTCACTTACAGAAAAAGGTTTGATACCTTTGTATAGTATGAAACATCTATATCAAAGCCTAGGTAGTGGGAGTTTAGTACTCTCACTTTTGCAATAGGACCAATTTAGTTACACCGGGGTCAAAACTTTTAAAAGCTCCAATCAATGTGAAATTGTATGCCATATTGTCCGCCTACCGACGTCCCAAAAAAAAATATACAATCAAAGATTGATTTTTTTTGGCCAAACATTTAAGTGCACTCAACTGGAGTTTTAGGGATTCTTTTTAGGAGGGTTCCAGCTTTCATGAGATTTTTAGTTGGGGTAATTGGGGGTCTGGGTCAGGAGTTATGGCTAATTATCTAAGATAGGGTGAAAAACGGTTGGGCAGTTTCGGTATCCTATATCAACAAGTGCCATTGAAGAAAAATCACCTTCAAGACATTTCTTTATGAAAATAAAATAAAAAAGTAGGTATAAAGTGTGTTTCTTGTGATATAAACATAACTTTATAACTTTTAATGTCGCAATTGCTAATAAATGCAAGTAGCATTGGGAAATTCAATTCCAAACAGTATGTTGTTAGCTTTACTCCTGGTTTCAGCAGAGCAGAAGGTTAGAACTATTTAAAAACACCCTCCGTGTTGAGAAAAGTGAACTGAGACCTTTGAACAAACAATCCTTTCCTTTATTGCTCTTTGTTAACACTGTTTTCTTCATATATTAATCCCCTGGCATTCTTGGGCAGTGGGGAATAGGGAAGGGTAAATGGTCCCTCCACATTAGAGCGTTTTCCACACTTGTCCCTCAACAAACTTGTAGGCTGTTACATTAGTTCAGCAAGTCAATTCCCCCAATTCCCTTAAATTTCGATTCTTTGTCCCCCTGAGCGTGGAGTCACTTCATTTACACCCACAACATAATAATTTTGGTGTTTCACTGAAAAATAATATATGATTAGTTCAATGATGATAACACATTTTCACTTTGATCCGGTACAATATTTCGTTTGTGGAAAAGGGTTTTTTATCTCACATGATGCTACAACGCCGTCTACCTTTAGTTTCGTGAACCTCAGGTGAAACTGGACCAAAGTGGTATTGTATCCTTTGTGTTCAACTGACAATATTTGATTAGGGTCCATCCAAATGGTGGAATAAAAGGAGGATTTTAGCTTAGGATCGTGTCTAGTCTAACAAAAAAGTCCAAAAGATCTGGCAACAATGCACAGTTTATCATTTTTGATAATTTTTAGTTTGATTGTATAGTTTTTATTGGGACAGTCTGTAGTCATTAGGATCTAAAAATGTATAGTTTGTACCATCTATGAGAGTATGACCATTGGTTTGGGAGGTTATTGGGTAAAAATTCTAAATGATACTAAATTGCCAGGATAAATCCTAACAATTATTTTCACCATCGGAATTATTTTTTGGCAGCGGGGATAAGCTAATTAATTGTCTTCTCAAGCTAAAATGCTCATGCATCATAAAACATTATTGTATTCATCTCCATAAGCTATAAAAAACATCATTAGTATATCTCCATCATGGCCGTACACAGATTATTGCCCTCCTAAAATGGTCCTTTTTTGGCTTTTTGAAATCTAATCACCAAAATTGACTTTAGTGTCAAAATGTCTCTGAATTTTAACCTTTTTATGCCAAAAATCTAGCAAAAAGTGGGCCTTTTGTCCCTTTGTGGAATTTGGGGAGGGGGTGAACGCGTACGGGCCTGATATCCCATACGACACTATTGTGTCTCCTTGAACAGCGTGCGCAAACACAGATTTGGATATTTCAAAATTTCCCTCGATCGAATTGAACTTTATTATTCTTTACCTTATTCGATCTTAGGCGAAAGGCTTATTTAAATTCGGACTTTCGTTAACGACTGCCAACATAGCAAACATTGTTGTACGTCCCAAATTGAGGACCGTATTTCATAGTCTACATAGCGACCTCTCTTATATTTCATATTAGACATTGCGACGCGTGGTTTTGAATAGGGAACCTATTTTACCAAATTCCAAACAGCGAAACTTCGTATAGGCAAAAATAACACACGTTCAACAGGTTACAAACTGATTTTCTGAATATTCTTAAATTTCCTTGGAGATGGCCAGGCCGCGCGTAAGCGTTGAAGAAAAAAATGTGCCCTTTGCCAGATTCGAACCGGCGGACCTCCGTATACTAGCACGGCGATCTTGCCAAACTTGATGAAAAAGCAGGATTGGTAGAGGAGCGATTAGATAGGGTCCGAAAAGTGTCCATCGCTTACTAGCGGATAGCATCAGAACGGTATTTAAGTGAGGAGAAAAGCGAGGAGGACACCTTTTAAACGCGTAGTTCGCTGGACATCTACGAAAAAGATAATAACATAATATATATTTATTAATTAATAAACCCTAAGTGCTTTAAATTTCACACTTATTTGGTTGTATAGAGAGAAACCTTATTCATTAGCAAACCTTGGATTTTACATGGTAAAAGCGTCCCCGTTTACACGTTACTGGACTTCGGTATGCATACAGAAAATATCATCTGAGTCTTAGCTTGCCATTTTTCATGGCATCCAAGTTAGTTTGCTGTATTATTGGCGGAAATGGACCCTTGGCTAAACGTGATCCCGGCATCTCAGGCGAGGTTGCAGAAAATCCTGTCGAGCCATGGCGGCATCTATTTTGCTTTTGATATATGCTACATTTAATTTACACTTTGGTGATTTAGGCTCATATATAAAAACTGTTTCCTATTCAATTGGCCTAAAAAAAAAAATTATCAGTTGGGTTCGAGGAGTTTAGTTTTAAAACGGTCTGGGAATTTTTAGTAAGCTTAGAAAAATCCAATTGGGAATGCAAAAGTTGTTGATCACACTATTATATTTTTTGGTTTTTTGACGTCATAATGTCCCCATGTTAGGCCGAAATGTCAATTAAATGTCCACAAATAAAAAAGCACAATACAAACCAGGGAAAATCAATACAAGAAACTGGTATGTACACAAGGGACCACGGAGTATAACTTAAAGGGGCATTCGTGACCACAACCCTCGTCCCTCCGACTTACAAAAAAAGGTGAGATGTTTATATCACCTGAACCGGCCGTAGCCGGTGGTGCGGGTGGTGCGACGCAACCCCCCCAAAAATGACAAAAGGTTCCGCTTTTTGATGTTGAAGGTCCGTTTGTCAATTTGAAGGTCCGTGTTGTGATACAAAGTTTGTCGCTGACTAAATTTTGTCTGTTTGTGGTAAGGGTCGATGCTGCATGGGATAAATGAATATTCTGGTGTTGTAAAATAAACTGTTTTTTGAACGCTGCGATGTTAATGTCCCACGGCACCTTGACCCCCCTCCCCCCAACCCACCCCCCACCCCACCACCACCCACCCCCAAACCCCCACCCCACCCCCCCCACCCCCACCACACCAACCACACCCCCCCCCCCCCCCACCACCCCCCACCCCCACCCCCCCCGTCTTCAAGAATTTGGAGACGACGGTGTGTTTTGAAAAAATGTTGGTCCAACCGGCGAGCGCACGCGAGCAGAAAAAAATGTTTTTGGTGACTAAAAGGTCCGCTTTGGCAAATCCCCCCCCAAATAAAATTCCTGGCTACGGGGGGCTTGCCTGAACCGCTTAGCCTTAGTAATCCCACCAGGTACTAATCTTACGTTGCAAATCGGATCGCATCTGTAAGAAATTCGCCAATTTTGTATTTCTGTCTACTAACGCACTTAATATTAAGCACAGTGGCCTTGGGACCGTGGGAGGAAACAATGTAATGCTCATAACACAAAACCGCAAGAATCGACTCATTCCAAAATTTGTAAATAAGTTTTTCCTCAAGGATATCTAGTGAACAATATAAAACAGAAGGTGCTGGTGGAATCACGAAATGAACCTTAAAAGATAGGTACATCAAAGTAGCATTGGGCATTCCAAACTGTCACAGGAAACTTAGTTTGCAAACGGCGGTTATATAAATTGGCGAGCAGAGTGTTGTTTGAGCACTTCTCAAAAATGTGTCAAAACGCTAAGACGAATGCAGGACTACAACCCGGCTTGCACTTCATATGAATCAATCCCCTCAAACCATGTTAAAGCTATTTTGTGTTAAAATCGGAAATGAAAAATATATTTAACTTTTTAGGTGAAAGGATCGCTTCATATAATCAAATTTCGAAGGAACATAATATCGCAAACATGAGAGGTGAAATGGGACATTCTGTAAAGACATAAGTTCAGGTAAAGTTTCATCTATTATCTTTATTGCACATTATGAAAAACTTAGTAGTCGGAGGATGGGATTGTGTGGGCGCGGATGGAAATGGATACAGACTTTTTCTATCGAATCAATATGATTTATGCGGACCCTAAGGCAAATAATTCCGGGAGGGTTGTGTGCACCAAATTCGCTGCAGTGGCATTTTCTAGAAATCCAATATGGCTGACACTACTCTCCAAATTCATACAAATAGACCATAATTGTATGCTCTCATCCAGGTTGTAAAGCACGGGGAGGAATACTGGACGGGTCCTTGATGTGATTTTGATCACAACATTACCATCAAATCCAATATGGCCACCCCGAAATCCAAAAGTACCCACCAAACGCAATTTCAATTGACCATAACACATAAAGTACTTGTAATAGAGGCATAATTCTGAGCTCTATACCCAGTAGGAACTAATATCTGACATTTCAAGTTGTTAACATGCTTAACCGTAAATATGGCCGCCAAATGGACTGCCACTTTAAGATAATAATTAGAAAGCACATATGACAATATTCATAATAGCTTGGCAGTCATTTTGGAATTTTAAGCATGTTGTCAAAACAGGATAGCCAGATGCGCATTTGTAAGGTTCAAAGCATACATCTTATTACGTTAATCAAACTTTAATCATAATTGGATGCGTTAACTAAATACAAATCAGGACGTTCGTATATTATAAGTTTTAAAAAGAAGATAAAAAGTCAGCGATATAGGTCGCCCTTTAAAACTTGCATGTACGAAACAAAAATGCCAAGCAGATAGGATGTCACATGGTAAAATACTTATCCCATATCGTAATTGACACCTTAAAATATTTAGAGTTTATTAGCTACATATAATACAGAAATAGATAGGTTTTTTAAATATCTTTATAGGCGACTAATATTTGGCTGCCATCTTGAATTTGTAAATGCTGATTACATAGAAATGCAATAAGGCTTTTCTAGTGTCAAATGCATATAATCTCATAAGTATAAAACCTAAAGCAAAATTATAGATACTAGAATAATGCCTCTACACTGCAAAATATGAAGAAAATTTGACGTGTCCGGGTGTTGTTTTAAACGCGTTCTAAGAGGTAGTAAAAAACACTAGCAGGGTGTGTTCAATTGTAACAGATTTTGAAAACGCCTGCAGAACCATTTTTTTGGGTAATTGGGATTATTCTGTATATTATGATATAGGTAACTGAAACTGGCACATTAGATCATTTTAATGATTTTCGAGCGCACTTTTGAGCATCCATTTTGGATTGTTGTGGCAATGTAAATGATCAAATACTTTTATTAACACTACCCGTGCTTTTAAAAAAACACTGGAGTACCGCCAAATATTTGTCTCTATCAGAATACTTAAGGGATTTTTAGTGATTCTGGACATGTAGCAGTCATATTGGGATTTAAAAAAAATGCCACTGCACAAATTTGCACAACTCTCAAAAAAATGATTTGGGCTTAGGCCTAATAAACTAAAATCAATCGATAGAAAAAGTCTGTATCCATTTCCACCCTTAAGGCTGTGTAAGCAAACTTCCACCTGACTATAGCTGAAAACGAACCCGTCCTGGTAACATTTCATTTAAAATAATTTTAAGATCCAATGACATATGTGACATTAATTACTCAAAATAAGCGTTGCTAACAATAAATTTATTGTAAAAATATTTATCATGTGCAATGAATTAAATGGGAGTCTACAGCAGAACGTAAAGCCCGAATACTCTTGGGTACTCGTGTGTGACGTGTTCCGTCTTTCACTATATCGGTAAATATTTCTATGAGAGCTTATAAACAAGTGGATATATTACAGGGAGCACTGAAAGGCAGCCTAAAAGATTTTTTTTAGGACTGCGCCGGGGCGAGAATCGAGCCCACGACCTTCTAATCACTAAACGAACGCCCTATCCACTTTGTGTATCATTCTAATGTTTCTTTTGACCTTTGTCAATATGGATTTATGGGTTGTATACATTTTTCGACAAACATAAACAATTTTTTTCAGGTCGTATTGTGACAATCTTCGTAAACCCTGCGTGTTTTTTTAACAGAAGATGCTGGGCCCTGTATTACCTGTCCCTTAATGCAGTCTCAATGAGTGACCATGGCCTCTACCATATGTATCATTTCAAACAAAATAAGGTTTTCCTTTGATTTTTCTCAATATGGGTTTATGGGTTGCATCACCAAACGTCACGGAAGAGTTTTATCCTTTGTTTACGCTCTGCTGAATAGCATTGAGCACTCTTGCATGAAGATAGCCATATCTAGTAGTATATAGGCCCTATATCCCTAACGTCCCCAGAGGAGAATCTGACAATCACCGCAAAAAGTGAGGTAGCGGCATTTTTTGTTATATTAACTGCATTCAAATGCACTTTTCAAAAATTACGGAGCGGACTCCTGCCTTGTTCTTAGGGGGAAATTGCCCCTAGAGCTAGCATTTTTAAGACATTATACTCAACATATGTGGTATCAACGGAAAGCTTAATTAATTCCTTATTAGCAATAATATGTTTGGGGTCCGCCATTTTGCATTTTTAAGAAAAATGTATCTCAACATTGGTTTGTGGTATCAAGGGAAAGTTCATTTTATTATATGCTTATATAGGCTCAAAAAAAAGTTTTCCTCAGAAGAAATGTGAAAAATCGCAATTCGAAATTCGGATTTTTGTTTTTTTTAATGCATTTTGGCCCACTTTTGTTTCAATTTGAGGCCGGCTTCCTTCGCGACCAAATTTTATTTTTTTTCTGATTGGTTTTTCCAAAAAATTTCAAGTGAGTAAAACCAAAAAATAACAATTATTCGGTCAAACACCAATTTTTAAAATATGCGGCCGCGCGATCTTCTGAGACAAACTTGTTGTTTTTTTCTTGCCTTATTACCTTTAATTTACTACAAAGAATATTCACATCTTCTCGTATATGCCGGAGCAACGACTCTTTGAAACAATCATCGTGTCAGTTTTGTCCCGTCCACAGATTCACATTGATACGCATGGATTGGCGGTCAACGAAAGAAATCACTCTTAAAATGATGGTAGGGGTATGTCCATGTTTATAGTAATTTGAGTGTTGTCTTTATGGTGCAAAAAGCCAATGATAATGGTCAGATGTATTTGAAACTCCCCTTTTTTGATCTACAAATGCAGTTTTTACTCCAAAAGGTTGTCCCCGGTGTTGATTTCTTGGTATGGTATGTTTCATGGGCTGATCAGAAAAAAAAGGCCCCCACCATAGGAGGGCGCCGGGAATCAGACTTTTGTCACTTTTGAAAGCTGGAATTCCATAATTTAATGTCTAATACGAGGTAGGAATTCCAGCCATTTTAGGTATAGAGGGTGACGGAATTCCAGTGTTTTTACGATTTTCAGAGGTATATTCCAGCAAAAAAATCAATATTTTCAACACCCTCTATACCCCTAACCATAATCATCTAGGAATTCCATGTTTTTTTACATTGGAGGTTTAGGAATTCTGGAATTTACGGAAGGTAGTGTCTAAAAAATTCCTGGTAATTTAGGAAAGGTAGCGTTGGAATTCCAGATAGTTCATGGAAAGATAGCCAGGAATTCCAGATATTTTGTGAACAACATTTTTGCCCTCTATGGGGGGGGGGGGGGCAATTTTTATGGAATAGCCCATTCCGTCTTCCAGAACTGATACATGTATCTATTAAGTTACTTCTTTTTCATCTGATTTTTTATGAAGGTGTAGAAAGGTATAGATTGAATCAATAGTAAATGCGGCTGCATATTTACTTAATTATCGTTAATAAATTACTTCTGCACTCACTAAATAGCCCGATTTCCAGTCATCGGTATCGGGAATTTGCCCAGCACTAAGAGATCAACTGAAACAAGGAATGACAAGAGGTGTACGATCCTCACCAGCTGTGAGGTTCAGCATGGTTGATGTCCATCTGGGCCCCGTAGCTTTATCAGATTTTAGGTGGTTAAAGCGAAATGCCAGGCTAATATAATTTACGCTTTAACATATTATAAATGCATTTTTGTTTCAAATTAATGTCTTGCAGTCAGAAAAATGACACTATACTATTGATAACAAAGGTAAAACGCTTATATATCTCCGTATGATTGCAGCCATTTTGATCGGCCAACGGAAAAATAGAAATCATGATGGTATATAGTACATAGTGTGTCTTGAAATAAGTAGCCCGTGAATGACATAACCAAACCTTTTCAGCTATGATTCTGTTCAAGAGTCCGCCCCAGTTTTTAATCGATCTGTTACTGCTTTGCTACTGGACACACTAATAATCGGATTTTCTGACCAGGAGCACCATAAACCCATTCCTTAGACACATGTTTTTATCTATTGACTCTCAAGTCCCAACGTCACCAATGCCAGCGACGTCACCAATGCCGAACATGGCAACCCCCATGGGCAACATTTATAGTTAATTCTGTTAATAAGGCAATTATATTACATGTATTGCCAGTAGAGATTATTGGTTTCAGGACCGCAAAGACATCTTTAAAACAGACTTAAATTAAAAATTAGCCTGTTAGTACACTTTAAAGGTGTAACGAGAGATTTGAGGATCCATATATGTATCATATGTAGTTATTTCATATAAATAAGACCCCCCAATAGCTTTCTTACCTTATCTGCGCTACAGAAAAGTGATTTTGATGTTGCTAATTTCATTTATAAAACATAAGCTAAATTTCGTATTGCTCCTATAGAAATAAGAAATTAACATTTTTGACCAAATAAATTATTTGAGCTTAATCTTTCAAATGGGGAGATTTTTGATAGAAGCTTTACATTAGAGTTAGTGCCAAAAATCAGGATTTTCACATTTTTAAGGACACCTGTTATTAGAAATCCTCTCGTTACCTTTAAAGGAGACCCGTACAACGAAATATATTATACATAGACTCTATAAAATAATATGACCACAATATCGAGTGGTTTCATTTAAAAACGGAAGTAGAACATAACAATGAATAACAACACCTGTCTGACCATGCGCGATTTAAAATTCCCGCTATTGTATAACGTCTTATGCGATACCGGCCGGCCAGTTTGTGTCATAGTCACACCATAGGAAATGCACAATATGAAAGCAGTCCAAATGTGAAGGTGTATGGACGTTACTGTGCCGTGCATATCCCATAACACGTATACAAAAATATATCCTATAACATAGCGCGAATTCAAATGGGCATGGTCAGACAAAATGTTTTAATCATTTTTACTGGTTAGTATAATTCCGTTTCCATGAAAACCATCGATAGTGTGTGAATAATATTTTTATAGCGTATATTGTATAAGTTATTATTAGTACGGTTCCCTTTAATGAGTCGTATTTGCTGTCTATTTCACTATAAAAATGTGATGTAAAAAGGTTTTTAAATACAGTTTTTGAGGGATCAGTAGCGAAACCTCACAGTCATTGAAAGAGGGCGTCTTAGCTTTGAGGCACGAACGAATGACAATGTCCCCTCCCGAGCGAAGCGCGGACACTTGCAACAGTTTGACTGCAAAAAACGCATTTGCTCATGCAAATGATAGAAACAAGTTGAAATGTGAAATTGTAAGTGGTTTTATATATATGATATATAGATATATATTATATAGATCTAGTAAATTAATTGTTAAACAAGATTTTTAACGCATTGCGTGAAAGTGAGCTACAGTTTGTAGGAAAACGTCGGCGCGCTAATAAAAGCCCACAACGCGAAGTAAAGTGCGAAAGCATAAAGATACCCAAAAGCAGTGTAACTGTACCCGCAAGTACAAGGGGAGATGCCTTTAAACGGGAAGTGATTGTAAGAAGCAATCGTTGTACCAAGACGTGTTAAATCAAGTGTTAGGTGTGCAAGACCTATAGGCCTGCAGGAAAAACTTCAAGAAAGATTCAATAACCATGTCAAATCGTTCATCATTAACAATTACAAATTTAAAAAAAGAAAAAACCTAAAAAATTAAAAATTGGTAATTAAAAAAACAAGCAAGAAATAACACTATGAGATCTCATGGAAAATAATGAGCAATCTAACACATTTAGGCGAAAGGCCGGCATCTGCAATCTCTGCTTGGAGAAAAACGATATCCTTGAACACAAACAATTTGTTAGCAAAAAATCGTTTTAAACAAACGATCAGGAACTAATAGGCAGATGTCGACATAGCACCCGAATAAAGCCGTGGTAGTATGAAGTAGCCCACTGCCTGACGATCGCAATAGCGTGAAACACGATGTAGCGAGCCAGTGCTAACCTGTACAAACTAATATGAGGACGGCGCGGGAGAGAGAAGAGAGCACGAGCACAGAAGGGTGGGAGCAGAGGACGGGGGAGAGTAAGAAATAGAGAGATAGAGAGGAAGAGACGAGAGAGAGCTAAGAGAGAGAGAGCGAGGGAGAGATATATATCTATATATATATATATATTATATATAATATATATATATATTATATATATATTATATATATAATATGTGAAACAAGGATTTTCTTAACCGCAATTGCTGAAAGGAAAGTGAGCTACAGTTGTATGAAAAACGTCAGGCGCGGCTAATAAAAGCCCACAACGCGAAAGTAAAGTGCGAAAGCAATAAAGAACCCAAAAAGCAGTGTAACTGCGCCACCCGCAGTCAAGGGGAAATGCCCTTTAAAGGGAAGTGCTTGTCAGACGCCAATCGTGTACCAAGCCGTTGTTAAATCAAGTGTAGGGTGAAAGAATATATAGGTCTTGCAGGAAAAACTTTCAAGGAAAGATTCAATAACAAGGTCAAATCGTTCACTAATAAAAAATACAAAATTTTGTGAATTTTAGAAGTTGGTAAACTATCGTTGTCATTAAGAAAACAGCAAGAAACTATGAGATCTCATGAAAATAATTCGGCAATCTAACACATTTAGGCGAAAGTCCGGCATGGCAACTCTGCTGGAAGAAAAAAAGCTATCCTTGAACACAAACAACTTGATGCAAACAAATCGTAAACAAACGATCAGAACTAATAGGAAGATGTCGCCATCGCAACCGAAAAAGCCGTGGTAGGATGAAGTAGACCCACTCGCCTGACTATCGCAATAGCGTGAAACACGATGTAGCGAGCCAGTGCTAACTGTAACAAACTAGGTGTATTATTATGATCTTCTGATATAGAATAGAGCACTCTGCACAGGAAATTTTGATGAGAAAAACTTGGGTATATATATTAATTATATATTAATATATAATATTATATAATAAATATATATATATATATTATATATATATATCGTATATATATATATATTATATATATATAGATATATATTATAAAGAGGTTTAAGTAGCTCCAATTTCTCGCACAGATATAGTATATATATCTATTATATATATATAATGCTTTTAAGGGGGGAGTAGGGAAGAGTGAACTTGAAAGTGATTTTTCTTAATTTTCCTAAATAGTGGTATATACATGGTACCATCATATTGTAGCCATGTCACAAAGTTTTACAATCATGTCAATCTTTGCTCTGGTGCCATTGTAACACGTAAGGCTCTGATTGGCTAAACACTAGAACGAACGTAACTAAAATAACTAAACAGGCGACTGGACGCAACTTGGGTGGCAGCTGCAAGAGGGTAAATACGCAGTGAACATGAAGCGATTTTGATACCGTTGCCATGCAACCGGCAATCGACCACTCGTAATTTCATGCGGTAATTTGAATTTGGAACACAAATCGGCCTTTCATGGTTCACTAGCCCTATATGTGCCTCAATATGTGTGCCAAAATTTCATTTCATAGCATGAAGCGTTTTAGTTACGTTCGTTCTAGTTTTGGTTGTGTGCGTATTTTAACGAAACGCGTTATAGACCTCGAAACATTTAGACAAAATTGAGGGCGCTTGTGATGTGAAAAATGGATTTTTTTTTAATTTTCATTTTATACGGAATTATCATAAATTATTAATGAAAGAATCATCGAAATCGGAGCAAAATTCCATTGTCCTGTAATTAATTGTTTAATAATTTTTTAATTTTGGATTTTTTCCCCTTAACATAAAAAAATCACTTACCCAGTCCCTTTAATTACTTAAATGTATGGACAAAATAATATAAGTATTTATTGTACTCGACTTAGGCAAAATAAATGCGTTAAATGGCGTATAAATACATCTTTTTAAAATATCTTAAATAATAACCCATTTACATTTTTCACATGATAAGTATAGGAGACTATGCTTTTTTTGGCAACTTTCGCGTACACTGCTTCACTTTGACAGTTGGGAGAGCGTGGTCTAATGGTTAGGGGTGCTTGCCTATTGCGCAATATACCAAATCAAAAATCCCCGGTTTCGAATCCCGATTGGGGTCCTTCTGGGTTTCACTCGGGTGCTCAATTCCTGGATTTATCTTTCACGAGCTATTGATTAAATCAGAATACGCTCCTCTCTCCATGGTACACTTGGAATTGTGGCAATGAATCATGAAAGCATCCCGTCCTTCGGAGGGGACGTTAAGAGCCGGTCGGTCCCCGTGTACAGAGAGTCACAACTGTACATGTCCATCGCAGTCAGTGTCGAATAAACTAGGTGTAACCCTGACCTGTTCCCATCCGCCCCCAGCTTCAAAAACGCGGGCATGTTAGGAGCGGTCCCGTATCATAGATACACGCGCCCCGGATCAGCTTACACAGTTTTGAACAAATCTGACACCACCACAAGCCATTATACGAATGACTTGTGGACACGAACGAAACGACCGAACGATCAGCCATATCTCGGGAACCGAACTGTCTCCGATTGCGATCGAATAAAAAGCATTTTGTAGATTATAATCTATAAAATTACGCCATTGCATTATCTCATTTTCGTAAATGGAACAATTATTTACCAAATGCAGACCCCATACCCCCCCTCTTAATGCTTATACAGGGACATCCATATATTGTGTTACATGTGGGTTCATATAGATAAGACCCCAATATATTTCTGATCTTGTATTTGGCTATAGAAATTCCTTGAAAGTGAAAACAAAATGCGATTTTGATTTGCTTAATTTCAATGTAAAACATAGGCTGTAAAACATAGTCAATTCGAAATTGCACAATTTTTGTACCTAAGAAAATGATTCTCGGATTAGTCATTTCACATGTGGATATTTTTTGATAGAAAGCTTTACATTAGTGCAGAAATCAAAATTTTCATATTTTTGGAGGACACCTGTTATGTGAAATCTCTCGTTGCACCTTTAAAAAAATGTATGGGTTACAAAGTATTTTTCCCTATAAAGTAGGTTAAGTGTCATTGTCGCATTGATTTTTTTCGGCAAGTTGGGGGAGGGACGACGGCTCCCTTGGATCCGCCATTGATATTACCTAATTTTTGAATACAAGTACTTATTTAAGACAATCGAAACTTAATTCAATTCCACCTTCCCTTTCTCTCGCTATCTCTCCCTCTCTCTCTCTCGCTCGCTCTCTCTCTCTCTCTCTCCCTCTCTCTCTCTCTCTCTCTCTCAATTAGTGCTGGCCGCAATTATTTTTACTGTATGATAGTGAGGTGTTTCAATACCTTTACGTATTGTACACACGTATTTTAAACCTTAGACTTAGAGAATGTTTCTCTTTGCTATAGAAAAATATTGAAATATATTTATTTGAAAGAGATTACCGGTGGATTCGAACATGTGACATCTGCATCGATACTCTTATCCACTACAGTAGCGGTTGCTAAGGCCACTACCACTACCAGTGGCGTAACCAGCAGGGGGCGAGCGCCCCCTGCTCATGACCCTTCCCCCCCTCTCAAAATAAACTGACCGTTCGTACAGTGTCTATGGAGAAGGACCCAAATTCTCCCCGTCAGAAAATGACTCGGCACCCCTTCTCCCCCCACCCCCCCGCTCCGCATTTGCAAAGGTCTGGTTACGCCACTGACCACTACTGAATAACAAGACTAACATTCATTTTGAATTGGCTGCCACCACTACATAAAAAAAACTGGGTATAGTGTCAGCTTGTTATATTGTATGTTTTATCAAATATGCTAAATATAACAACATAATTTCATACATTTGAACATTATGATATGGTTTTTATACTTTTATAACAGCAGCATAACCCAACTTTTAATGCTATTCAATAATGATAGATTTTGTAAAAAGCAGCAAAAACTGAGGGAACCACAGACAAACCATTGACTCTTGTAAGTGTAACAAGCATTGGATTGTAACACTAAATATACACTATCTTATTCAAGTTTTTATTAGAATATATTTCTGGGTGCTGTATATATCGCTCTATTCTCTAAAAATATATGGATATTAAAATGCTAGAAAATGGTTTATTTTTTACAAATCAGTTTGTTCCTAAATAAATATAAGAATTATTTCTGATGTGAAATGCCATAAACGAGCGTTTTTTGCAACATTTGCCCAATTTCTCCCCTTATACGTTTTACTTGCTAAAGAGGTTCCCCCGTGCATTCTCTCCGGGACAGCACAACGAGCAGAAGAAATTGCCTTTTCACCTGTTCCCTTAGCTTCGCACATAGCCTGGCTACATAATGTAGATTAGACAATACCTCACATGTTCTCAATCAATAGACCGTATTCAATAGCCAGCCATGTTGGTGGACAAGATAGACGCATTCCAGTACTACAATACATTCACCTGTCAATGATCCCTGTGCAATCGCTAAACATGGATCGATTGACAGCTTAATGTATTGTAGTCCTGGAATGTATGCATCTTGTCCGCCAACATGTCTGGTGGCTGACGTCATATTGAATACGGTCTATTGAGCGACCAGTTTCGTTATCAATGCTTTATACACAGACAAACAATGATACATATTGCAGGCCTAGGTTTTCCTGTGTCATTTTGCATAACAATGAGAAACACTGTTTGAAAATGTAGTTTTACTGTATATTTGGGTATACTTCATAAATATCACTAGCTCTCTCCAATTACCTTTCTCAGGTCCAATTCCATCAAATGGAAGGTCTTTAAAATTTAATGATTTTGTATTTTTTCTTAACCAATTTTTATTTTTTTTTTTCATATTCAGCAAAGTGTGCGAATTCAGCATTTTGAATAAAGAAACAGATGTAGATTTTATAAGGGAAATTTAGCCTCCATATTACTTCCAAACTTTGTCACATTAAGTTTACAAACGAAATAACGTTTATGAGCCGCGTCCTGTTATACAACAGGATCAATTTTCTCTAAACGACAAGAATATTTATGGTAGCAACCGTACTGCGTACTGGCTAACACTCCTGATGGTGTCAAACGGTGTCTGCAATAGCTGCCACGTGTTAGATTTGGCAGGTATAACACTAAGAACACAGCTGACAAATAGCAGCTATTGCAGATGGGGCCTTCTTGCACCAAACCCTCGATGTGTCGATGGCAGAAACTTGATATTCAGAGGTTACGCATTTGATGCTTGCAAATGTTGGGTTACGCCATCCTTGAAGAGTGGTATTGATGTAATGTTAATCACATCTGTTAGAGTTTCATAGGCACTACAGTAAAAAAACTAATACAGAAGCCCTCTCTCTATTTCTGATTTGGCATTACATTGTAATTGCCTAATGCGAACAAGCTCTCCTAAAGCCAATTTAACCAGTAAATACATCGGTTACTTGATACCCTATAGCCACTTTAGCAAGTCTATCTACATATTTGCAACATGGAGTTTTGAAATTTACAAACAGAAAGATTCGTTTATAGGCCGTATGGCTAAGGAATGATATGGTTCAGTCCTTGGATGCTCTGATTTTCCCTTAAAATAAACACAATTTTTCGCGCAATTGCCAAATTA